>VYZS01075001.1:17262-35198 GCA_013400695.1 Neodrepanis coruscans
CTTTTTCAGCACTAAATCCCTCCTTGGGCTAAGGGAGGGAGGGGGTTGTGCGTGGTTTTTATAATTTTCTTGAGTTGTTCCCTCAGTCAAAACCGGGCAGAGGCTCGGGGCTAAGGGGATCTTCAGACCACGTGCTCCCTTCTAATTACCCTGGAGTCTCCCAGGGGGGCCCAGAGAGAGAGAGACAAGCACTATCTCCAGAGTGTCCTCACCTCAAAATGGGCCCTGGAAAATTGAATTTGTTTGTCTGTTTTGCACTTTATTTGTCGGGTTTTTGTGTTTGCGCAAAATAAACTGTGATATTTGTGTGTTTTCTTCATTTTGGGGTGTGTTTATGACTTCTCTCAGAGTCTCTGGTCCAAAATCACTGAATTTGTGGTAAAACCACCACAGTAAATAATAGGCTTCTTTTTCACTTCATCTCTAGTTCAATTTAAAGTACTGATGATTTATCAGAATATACTAGAAGCAATCTGCTAAACTGAAAGAGGGAAAATATTTCTTATGTCTTCTTAAAAGTGAGTTTTTTTCATCTATTTGCAAATTTTAATGTCATAAAGGAAATTCTGAAACAGCAAGTTCCTTAAGAATATGGGGTAAAATAGTTCACGTAGTACCATTATTGTTCAGTCTCTGATGTCACATCCCTCAAACAAATGAGCTCTGATATGGGTTGTTTTTTCTTTATGGGGCCTAGGTCTACTTCCTCTAACAGTACGGCCAGAGCAAAACTAGTTATTGCATGTAATAGTTTCCTACAACATCTGCTCCTGATGAAACTGTTCTTGCTGACCTCAGACAGTCAGCTGCTCCTGGGTTTCCATAATCTTCAATAAGTCAATGGTTGTATGTTATTCCTGTAAACCTTTTGCCAAAACACCTGTCTTCTCACTAAATTAAAAGAAGTTCTCTTGGGAAAAAGCTCTTTTTATGCAATTCAAGTATCAATTAGATCCTCTTGGTACATTCAAGGCACTGATAGTTTTGCGATTGTGATTGTTACTCATCCTTCCAGGCAATGTGGAGCTTGTAGAACCTATGGTCTCCTATCTCCACTCAGTGGAGCTCATATTGGCATAAGGCAGATTATGCCATTGAGAGAACTGTAGCTTGCTTATTTGACTCCTTGCCTTCTTACTTTACCAGGCTCAACAAGTAATCTGTCAGCAGTGCTGGAATTGTTTTCAAAGGACTAAGTAAAAATGGCATCAACTAGGTAAGTCACAGGGAGAAGGTTCATGGGACAGAAAATTATGTGCAAACTAAGACGGTTTATGTGAGGTGCTGAGGAGTTTACAGTAGCCAAGGCAGGAGTGCCTGTTCTTGTGTGCTAAAGATGTAGTTTGTGAACTTTCCATGAGTCTGGAGGCTTCTCCAATTTGGTCACAAGCACATGTATTGTATGGATTTGTGCTTTTATTGTGTTTGTGTGGCCAGGTTTTGGTTGCAGACAGGAATATAGGGATGGCTTCTGTGAGAAGCTGTCAGGAGCAGTCGCAGGACAGACCCGTCTCTGGCCAAGGCTGAGCTGACCAGGAATGTAGTAATGCCTCTGTAATAACATGTTTAAGAAGGGAAAAAAGTTATTGCTCAGATGAAATTATAGCCAGAGAGGAGTGAAGTGAGAACATGTGAACAGCTATGCAGACACCAAGGTCAGTGGAGAAGGAAGGGGAGCAGGTGCTCCAGGCACGACAGCTGAGGTTCCCCTGCAGCCCATGGTGAGGCAGCTGTGTCCCGGCAGCCCACGGAGGACTAGAGGGGTGCAGAGATTCACCTGCAGCCCATGGAAGATCCCATGCCAGAGCAGGTGGATGCTTGAAGGAAGCTGTGACCCCCTTGGAGGCCTGTGCTGAAGCAAGGTCCTGGCAGGGACCTGCTGATCCATGGAGAGCAGAGCCCAAGCTGGTGCAGGTTTTCCTGGTTGGAATTCTGGCCCTGTGGGGAACTTGCACTAGAGCAGGCTTTGCCTGAAGGACTGCACCCAGTGGAAAAGTGAACCATGTTGGAGGAGGTTGTGGAGAGCTGTCTCTTGTGAATTGGATGCCACACTGGAGCAGGGGAAGGACTCCTCTCTCTGAGTAGCAGCAGAAACAACTCATGAACTGATCATAACCCCCATTGCCTTGTCCTGCTGTGGGAGAGGACATAGAGCTTGAAAAGAAGGGAGCATTGGGGAGAAGGTACTTTTAAAATACATTTTGCTTTTCATTATTCTGCTCTGATTCTGTTAGTAACAAATTTAATTAATATCCCCATTGGAGTCTGTTTTGCCCATGATCATAATTGTTGCGTGACCTCTCCTGGTCCTTATCTCAACTCGTGGACCTTTAGTTATATTTTCTCTCTGTCCAGTTGTAGAAGAGAGTGAGAGTGGCTTTGGTAGGTACCTGGCATCCAGCCAGGGTCAGCCCACTACAGTGCCTCAAGAGCATAACAAGGTACAGCATTGCTTCTCTCATAAGGTATTGCATCTTGGATCCTGTCTGTTGATGCAACTCTGAATCTGCTCACTGAACTAAACATCCAAACAAAAGTCTATCGCTTCTCCCTTAGCAAGGAGCTTAAAGTCTGTTATTCCCACGTGGTGACATACAGCTTCAAGGAGGAGCAAGAAGTCCTCTGGGGAAAATCCATAGTTTTCTAGCTCAGGAATCTCTTTTGGGATACTATGGCACTGAACTGGAGTAAGTACAGACTTGCCTTTGGAGGTAAATCTAAACAAAATGCTCCGAAAGAGAAAGATGACAGATCAGCTGTGGAGGGCAGGGTTNAGGAAGGGGAGCAGGTGCTCCAGGCACGACAGCTGAGGTTCCCCTGCAGCCCATGGTGAGGCAGCTGTGTCCCGGCAGCCCACGGAGGACTAGAGGGGTGCAGAGATTCACCTGCAGCCCATGGAAGATCCCATGCCAGAGCAGGTGGATGCTTGAAGGAAGCTGTGACCCCCTTGGAGGCCTGTGCTGAAGCAAGGTCCTGGCAGGGACCTGCTGATCCATGGAGAGCAGAGCCCAAGCTGGTGCAGGTTTTCCTGGTTGGAATTCTGGCCCTGTGGGGAACTTGCACTAGAGCAGGCTTTGCCTGAAGGACTGCACCCAGTGGAAAAGTGAACCATGTTGGAGGAGGNAACCATGTTGGAGCAGTGTGGAGAGAGCTGTCTTGTGAATTGGATGCCACACTGGAGCAGGGGAAGGACTCCTCTCTCTGAGTAGCAGCAGAAACAACTCATGAACTGATCATAACCCCCATTGCCTTGTCCTGCTGTGGGAGAGGACATAGAGCTTGAAAAGAAGGGAGCATTGGGGAGAAGGTACTTTTAAAATACATTTTGCTTTTCATTATTCTGCTCTGATTCTGTTAGTAACAAATTTAATTAATATCCCCATTGGAGTCTGTTTTGCCCATGATCGTAATTGTTGCGTGACCTCTCCTGGTCCTTATCTCAACTCGTGGACCTTTAGTTATATTTTCTCTCTGTCCAGTTGTAGAAGAGAGTGAGAGTGGCTTTGGTAGGTACCTGGCATCCAGCCAGGGTCAGCCCACTACAGTGCCTCAAGAGCATAACAAGGTACAGCATTGCTTCTCTCATAAGGTATTGCATCTTGGATCCTGTCTGTTGATGCAACTCTGAATCTGCTCACTGAACTAAACATCCAAACAAAAGTCTATCGCTTCTCCCTTAGCAAGGAGCTTAAAGTCTGTTATTCCCACGTGGTGACATACAGCTTCAAGGAGGAGCAAGAAGTCCTCTGGGGAAAATCCATAGTTTTCTAGCTCAGGAATCTCTTTTGGGATACTATGGCACTGAACTGGAGTAAGTACAGACTTGCCTTTGGAGGTAAATCTAAACAAAATGCTCCAAAAGAGAAAGATGACAGATCAGCTGTGGAGGGCAGGGTTGCTGGAGAAGATTGTGTCTTGTTTAATATTGCTTTTTGTTATTGGGAGGCACAGCTCGTGTTTTCTGTGCTCCAGAGAAAGATTGGGATGGCATACAGAAAAGTGTTTGGAAGTAAATATTGTGCATAATAATTGCTTCATTCCGAAAGCAGCTGGAACAGAGATATTATGAAAGAAAGAATGTAATGAAAGAAAACACTGGGTGGGAAAAGGAACAGATAAAAATAATAGATAATGGGAAAGCTGAGAGAGGAATGGAAGACAGGAAGACAGAAATTGTCTGAGATAAAAATCTTGGAATTTCAGTTTATTTTTTTTTTGTAAGGCGTTTCCATTCAGCATGTAAAAGGTTTTTGAATAAATTAGTGGTGAAATGATTTGCCACAGAGAGAGCTATCTAGGAGACTATGGTTGGTAGAACATTTACTAGTATTTATTATTTTGTACAACAGCCATATGAGTTCTTTCATAACTGATTAACTAAATTACTGCATGAGTTAGTGGCACAGTAGCTTGTGAAATCAGGAGCAATGCCTAGTCCTGACCTTACATCTTGACACAGTTAATATTTTGGAAAGAACTATTAAAGACCAATTGAAATGTTCTCTGAGTAGACCATATGGAGATATCATAGAATGTTGTGCCTTTAAATACCTTTAATTTTTTCAATACCTTTCCCAAATGCATATATTAAAAGATAGTTGTGCCTCTCCATATTCCTTACAGAGCTAAGAAATTTAGAACTTGCATATTTTGCTAAAGACTAAATTGCCAAATTTTAAATCAGTTTGAAGGAATGTTATTTTTTAACCAATAAAATGAACTTTTTGGCACTGGAGCTATCTAGTTTTTCAGTGAAAAATGATTCATAGTGAAGTATTACATTATGAGTTAAAACTATGACTCAAAACAGCTACCTAACATTGCAGATCAAGGATCTACTTTTTTTTTTGTGTATGCAAACAAACCAGTGGAGTGGTCCATTAGTGGTATTAGGCATGTGCATATATCTTTGCAGATTTGGAGCTTAATCATTGCCCAGTTTTTGTCTTTCAATTTAAACTTGTTGTCTAGAAAACGTAGATTCAGACAGTCCTAAACTGCTATAGTCTTGTTACATTTATTCAACAAATGTCTGAAGAATTTTGAGGAAAATTTAAAAACCTTCTTGAGACCTTTTACTGATGTTTTATCACAAAACTAAGAAAAAGTGATGCATCTCATATCTTCAACTTTAAAAACTCTTAAAAATAAGCAAAATAATTTGCAAATGCTAGGTTTTGGTCCTTCAAATGACTTATGCTTGTGTTGAACTTATGCTTGTGAGTATTTGTATATCTGTAGAACCAAGGTCACTGGTAGGAATTTAAAACTATTTGGCACTCTACTGCCTATATAGCTCTCACCCCAAAGCAACTCCATATTGTATGAACTTTAGCATAATGCCAGTACTGAGATATGTTTTCTTTTTTTTTTGAGTGCTAAAATGGTGTAGAAGTTTTGAAAACCTTGTTGATTGACAAGGAAAAGTCATACTCTATAACCTACATAGAGCTGCCTGCATCAATCTGGTAGTTGTGTTTATTTATAAAAGCACAACTAACTAAATAAAAACCCTCAACCAAATAAAAAAAGGCAACACATCAGAACCCAGTCAAATGCATATATGAGATATAAATATTTTAAGCAATATTGCAGAATACATTTATAATAAGCTGATAACTACTCCTCATCATATATTGCACCATTGCATTAGGACACTATATGCTTAAAATAGTGGTTTTTTAAACTGTCAGGTGAATTAGAAGCACAGTTTTGTATCTACTGTGTAAAACTCCCACTTTGCTTCATACATGAAACTATTCTCGTGCTCACTAAAACAGCAGGGTTATGTGGTCCAAAAATATGAGGTTTTTGTTGTTTTCAAGATGAAGATGCAGTCACATGCTATCGGATAGCTAGTTTTACATAATTTCAGTTAAGTCAGCTGGATAGCCAAAACCTTATTAGTCCATTTATGAGTCAAGCAGAAGCAATTAATTTTGACAACAAACCCTAAGCTTTTTATCTCAGTATTCTGTAATGCGTTCCAAGTACTAAACAGCTCAAATACAAAAATGTCAAGTAGTAAGTCTAGTTTGAAAAGCAAATATGAAGTCTGACTTGCCTTAAGCAGTTCAACACTGGACAACACGATGTGCAATAGTTTCTCAGTAAGGAATGCATTTGAATGTGACTTTTCATCATGCACATGATACATTGTCATAGCAGTACATTTTGAAGGTATGCTCTGGTTTTGCGCACTAGGCAACTGACACGTGAGCAAATTTCTCCTGTTCTTTGGTTGAATGTTTGTAGATCTTGAACTCTCTTTGTCTCTCACTGTCTGTCTTGCAGACATTCTTTTTCTTAAAGAAAAAGTAGTTCAGTTTTATGGTTGAAATGGGCATTGCTTTTACCCTCATTTTAAGGAAGGAATGCATTAAATTTGAATTGCTGTCTGTAGCTCTCTAGTTCCACCTTCAAATGAAGAAACCTTTGAATATCTTCATTTATTGTAAACCTTCTGATGTTTTCTCTTTGGACAAAACCACAGATTTTTTTTGGTCTTGATTTTTGTACATTTAAAGCTTTTACATTGGCACTTTTTCCTTTGTATGAAGTGTGAATATTTGATTGTTAAATACTTTTTCTTGAACTAAGTGCACTCTTTGGAGCATACCTGTGGATCACCATGGTTAACAATAACTTGAGACTATTCTCTGATGTAAATTCAAATTTAAATGGAGAAATCTACAGCAAACTACTTTTTAGTATACAGCAAGCTTCTTTGTAGAGATAGTGCCCTCATTTAAATAAGAAAGTAACTTGTTAAAGCAGCAAAGAACCATAATAAAGACTAATTAGACACAATCACTGAACCCCCTTGAAACTCTAATTCTTTCTTTATGTTTTTGTGCCTGTGATTCGTACAAGAATCACATAACATGATTATTAATGTCTTTGTGCATTTGGCCTTTCACAGCTTTTCAGTAAAGGAGATAACTTTATTTTAATCAGGTTTCCTTCTTATACTTTTAAAACCTTGGCACTGGTGTAACTTTTTTCCTTCACTTGTAAATTCATTCATGCCTTGTGAGATGAAGAATGTGTTTTTGCAGGTTTTCCAAAACAGAGTGAAAGAGAACTTCCCTGGGTAAAGAAAGGGTAGAAGCGAAGTGGTAATTCAACCTCATGGTGTCTCATATAGTTGTCCAGGAGATTTCTCTGTCCTTACTTTGTTTTATGCAGCTGCAGAAATTAAAAAAGCCCCATTTTTGGCTAAAACCCCCACCAAGCTGCCACATCTCCCCACAGATCTATCTTTGAAGTTGCCTGGATGTTTCATGTTTAGGGACACTTCAAATTACAAGTCTCCTTTTACAAATATGTAAAATACCTGCCAATATCCACAAGGAGTATTTTAGTCTCCATCAGAAAGCAGTGCCAGGTTAAAAATGTACTTTTCAGAAGTGTAATATGTGTCTCTAGAAATAGTTCATCAGTGAAGATACTATTGTCATCACATCGATTCGACAACAACCATACAGGCTTTTTGATTGTTCTATTTCTTGGTTGCTTCATTTTGAAAATGAGTCATGACCTTGCTGGTCATTTACATCCTTGATATTTTCTCATGATCTACTGGCTTCAAATTAGAGATGAAAGTTTTCGATGTACATGTCAAAGTTGTAGCCTTCAGCAAAAAGTTTCACCTCAGAGTTTGTCAAGTAAGAGAAAGCTGCTTTGACACATTTACACTCTTTGACCTTTTTAGGATGAAAATGAACAAACACTCAACAAACAGCCTGATGGGAAAGACTACAGAAAGGAACACTTAATAGATCTCGGTTTTCAGTTTACCCAGTATACCTCCAAAATGAACAAGGGAAAGAACAAAGCCGTTTGCAGACATCTGCAATTCCAGATTCCAATTAAAGGACAGACAGCAATTTTATAGATCATCTTGTGATCATGGAAGGGAACAGGAGTTTATGTTGGAATCTCAGTAGGAAAAAGCAAGAAGCATGAGCAGGCACAGAGGGCTGAGGAATCAGGCTTACTGTCAATAAATAAGAAATTCATTAAGGACATTAATGCAAGAAATACTTACCTGTACCTGAGGAGTAGTTTTCACAATTTCATTAGAATTAATACAAGAACTGTAGATTGAGAAAATGTTAATAATCTTTTTTTTTTTTTAATGTACAAACCTGGTAGCCATATTTATGGTTAAATTTGCTACAAAGGAAAATAAATATGAAATTTATGGCAGAATTTGCCTCTGCTACAAGTGAATTTTAAGGAGAGCACAACTTCACAACTTGGAAAGCCTCTAGTCCTGTAAATTCAGATTGCCAGGGTATTTTACTCTCAAGCCACAAGTCAAGGAAATAATAACCTGGTATATACTCTTGTGCTCTGGCATGTATCCATCTCAGTTCCCATGTATTTAAACCACATCAACTTCTGACTTTGCTAACTTAGCTCATTTAAAAATAGCTTAAATAATAGGGCTGGAGAAAGTGTTTACCATGGTTACCATGTTCCAACAGGGAATACTATGCAAAATGGCCATGGCTTTTGGCAGTGGTTTCAGAGCAAAGAAAGATGTTAGTGCTCACAACAAACCTACCTGGACAGTAGGACTCAATAAAGAAAAAAAATAAAGAAGATGCTGGTGAATTTGTTTAGGCAGATGGTAAGAGCGTGAGATGGGCATAGATCAAAAGAGAGAAGTGGTACAAGTGTGTGGTATGTTGAAAATGAGGACCTACTGCACATTTGCAGCTCTTGTACAAAGTGCTCCTGTTATTGCTATGGAATGTAGAATGGTGGTGAGGAGAAAATCTATAGAAATGTGTGAGAAGGGAATCTGTTTAGAATTTTGACTCCTAAAATGAAAGTCTCGGGATGTCCTGAGAGCTTTCTGTGTTGTTTTTAAGGAAGAGAACAGACAAAGGTAGCACTCCAAGTCAAATTCCCCTGAAGACAATGTGACACACTCAAGCCTTGCTGAATACATACAAGTGCTGCTCATCTCTCTGCACAATAAAAGCTATGTCAAGTACCTAAAAGCTTTGTAATGGCCACTCAGTCGTAATAT
The DNA here is from genome assembly GCA_013400695.1 of Neodrepanis coruscans. Taxonomy (NCBI): domain Eukaryota; kingdom Metazoa; phylum Chordata; class Aves; order Passeriformes; family Philepittidae; genus Neodrepanis; species Neodrepanis coruscans. Next base: position 26,306 of record VYZS01075001.1, read on the forward strand.
AGCTTGTCTGTGCATGCACTGTGTACTTGGGTTTGATGAAATGGGCACTTCAGAAGTCCTATCTGATGGAAGATGACATCTACTTCATTTGCTAACTGTGGTTACATTTCCCTGAAAACTCAAAACTTTATGAAATTTGGTGTACATTCAATAAAAAACCTAGAACCTCTTCTTGATGCAAACTTTTCCTCCTGATCCTATCTGCAAAATATATAGTTCATAATCTTGACCTGAGGATAGTAGCCCCCTTCCAAGAGATTTGGGAGCAAACAGGGAGAAAAGTTTGATAGCTTGAACCAGTGACAGTCTTCTAAGGCTCTCTTGTGTGTGTTCTGGAAATATTGAATAGCAGATTGAATAGGCCTCTGAACAACCTGGTCTAGTGGAAGGTGTCGCTGGTTAGAACAAGATGATTTTTTAGGTCCCTTCCAACTTCTAAGATTTTATAAATGCCCTGGTTAGAACATAAGCAAGGAAAGAGAGCAGGTATAGTCAGTACAACTTGAAAAAGTGATTTGGTTTTGTGGTGGTAAATTGAAAGTGTGATAAAAGAAATGAATCAATACTAAAATTCCATCTGTTCATGTATGTGCTATTGTATAGAGGATATGCTTTACTAACATTCTGGGAAGCGACGAGCAAGGGATCTGACCTGCAAAAGGGAGCTGTATATTCAAAATGTATATAAAATGAAATTGGAAAGTTTCTCTTAGAGGGCTTGTGACAGAGCTATAAATATGAATAACATCTGCAGGTTAGATGCATTTTAGAATCTAGATCATTTTTCTGCTATGTCTTAACCAAGCAATTTTAAACAATGGGTTTTAGAATCACAGATTTTTCTGAGCTGGAAGGGACCTTTAAAGGTCTGGAGTTTTTACTGTAATTAAGATTTGCTTTTTTCTTTTTTTTTCTTTTTTTTAAGTTGTATATAAGTGATCTCTTGAGTTTACTGTTTTCATGTTTTCATGTTTTCAGTTATTTCCTCTTTCATTAATGTCTGTTTTACAATCTTTGCTAATAGTCCTGCATTTTGCTTCACTACCAAACTCTGGTATCACAGGTTTGTGCTTAACTAAAGCAATTTAGCAGAGAAAAACAGCATTATTAACCTCTGAACAATGTGTAATATTAGAGTAACAAAGATATTTTTACTTGTATTAGTCTAATTTATTTTTACAGTAATTGAATTCTTAATTTTTTTTCACTGACAAAGGGTAAAAACGATGTCAACATTTAGTCTGAGATTTAAAAAAAAATGGAGGATAAATTAGGCTCTGATGTATTTTAGGATATTCCAACTCATACCCAATATTTACAGCAGTCAGAAATAGCTCCCTTGCAGTACAGCAGGAGGAGCTCCACAGCAGCTGTCAATATTGCATAGCCCACATGGGCTTGGACAAGGTGACTGTTCATCACCTCTAGCTCTGCACAAAATAAGACTTCTGCCATTGAAATACATTCAGTTTTACTGGGTGACAGCATGCCTCTGGTATGTCAGCAGAAAAACACAAGTATCATGTAGAGACCTTTTTCAGATTGGCATGTATTATATTTTGCACTAATAGGTTTCTATTATTTTTAAAGAGATTAATTGCTAGAAATGACTCTTAGCAAAACAACTCAGAGTAGAGAAAGAATTAGAAAGGACAATAATTTAATCAGAAAAAGACAATTACTGAAATTGGACATTTCCCTTTGACAGAATAATCACTGGAGATGTGGGATAATGCGGCACAGCAGTGTGAACTACTCTGTCTTCCAACAAGGCTGTGATACTTCCCTTCATTACAGTAGAAGAGCATAAGCATAAAACAACCATACCACTGAGCACCATTGAAAGATCAGTTACCATAAGCCCCCTGACAAAACAATGTTATATACCAAGTATGTGCCTCAGGGGCACATAGAGCATGAGATTCTGTTCATAATGCTGGTAAGGAGCACTGCTTAAATTAGACCCTATAGCTATTTTAGCAATCAGAAAGTTTGTTGTGAAAACCTTGGCCTACACGTCAGAAAAATATGAAATTCAGGAAGATTTTCAAAATTAAATGATTAGATTAAGTATCTCAATCTCAGAAAGACAAGCTAGTGAAGCAGTAGTACCATAGGTGAAAATTATGGTGACATTTTCAAATAAATAATTAACATCATCCAACAACATAATATTATTGCACAGAAAAAAGATTTTATTCTAAGGTGTGCTAACAGAGCCATCATATGAAATACATGTCTGAAAATTTCAGCCTAGAAAAAACCCACTTTTTTTATCACAACTCTGGCTTTGTTTAGTATTGTAGTTAAAAAAGGGAGTCAGTCTTCTGTCCCTCTCTCATACAAGTGAACAAACACTACACTATACACTGAAAATTTATGGGAAAATATACAGTAAAAATAATCTGAAGATTTCCTAATGGGTAAATTCCTGCATTGTCAGAATACAACTGTAGAAGGTCTACTTTTTTGTAAGTGCTGCCTGTAGGGGGAGATAAGAAATGAAACAAAAGCAGTTTACAGAGGTGAAGGGAGAACGCATCTTTACTGGTGATGTCCGATGGTCCAAAGAGGAAATTCATAACAACTTCTCCATTTTTATAACCTTTAAATGCCCACCCATCACACTACCCAACTAAAACCTATCTTACTACTATGTCCCCTAAACATCCAACAGGATGGTCCCTTGTTACATTTACTCCACCCCAGTTCCCCAGTCCTGCCCCAGGCAGGCCTGGAAGCCTAACTCTGTATTTTGTCTCAATACCCCTCTTATCTGTATAGAAGAGTGCAAACATGTGAAAGACAGACTGTTCTTGGCCCTTAATATTCCAAGTTATCCAGCTACTTAGCTAGAGTCAATTTCCAAATCTTAAGCATACCCCCTAAGGCATCATAAGGACTGGGTAATATTTGTTTTTCAAGCAACAGCACCATTTTCATTGGAGAAAGCACTTGGTATAACAAGGACTGAACTATAGTTCACAACAGTCACTTTCCCAGAGGGTACACAGCAGCGATGCTTTTAATACCATATAGATCATCATCACAATGCATTAAATAGCTAGTGACAGACTGTTTTGTCAATGGAGAGATTGTTTGTAAATAGGACAGCTGGAAGCTGACTGAGTCAGGAGTCATAGAAAACTTCATACTGAAAGACAGATTCAGAGTCCTTGGCTCTTAATTTAGCCCTTATTCATGAATCGCATTCTAAATTGCCTTAAAATTGGAATTTAAAAATCAAATATGGTTGCTAATGGGCATCTCATTTCAAGCTGCAAATAAACTACTTCAGACTAAAACAACAAGGTCACCTTTTAGGTGCAGTGTGAAAAATAGGCCATGATACAGAAAGCCTGAAGTTATCTTTATATACTTTCAGATGACACAGACTGTTAATTGAATGAGTGTTTTGCTGCATGTAATTGACAGGGCTTTTTCAGAATAATAAAAATAAAGCATTGGAGAGCCCCATGGAATGACTCCCTCTGGGGAACTGACCCGGCTTTTAAGAAATCTCTCTAGGGATTCCTGATAGTCAGTGGGAAGGGGACTTAAGGGTATAAGTTATCTTTTTTTAGCCATTGACAGTGTAAATGTCATGGATGCTTCAGCAAGGTGTATAGAGAGTTATGCTGGTGTATATCAGGCTTTCCTAGTAGGAACAAAGCACCTGGGTGAGGATTGTTTTGCTTTCTCATTCCTAGGGAGGGTAATTATTTCTCACTTGCTGGTCAGAATATAATCTTAAATCCTACCTCCTGCAAGCAATGACAACATAGCCATTATAACTAGCATCTCTATAACTGATATTCTAATATTCTAACAAACCTTCTTTTGAATCTGGCCAATTGTCTTTCAATAGATAGACCAGCACTCATGGGATATCTCACATGTCACTGTGAACATAATTATGCATAAGCATGACTCAGTATCAGATAAAAGAGATACTACCTAAAAGAATGGGCTATGTGCACTATGTGCACTATGCACTACATGCATCTATTACTAATTCCCAACAGATGTCTGCAAGTTTGATGGAATGAAAGAACAAAGTGTATATTTTGTTTAGAGTAAATATAAAATGCTTGTACATCCATTTATACCTCAAAGAGAATGGTGAAGCTCTTTTGTTATTTGAAAACAACCAGTTGTTAATGTTTGCATATTCTCCAATGTCTTATTCAGTTGTCTTGTGAAAGAGGCCATCTGCTTTTGCAAGCAATATTTAACTCTGTGCCTGAATATGTGAAAAGAGCAGTGAAAGAGAGAGAGAGGAAAATCTCTTTTCCTTACTTTCCTTTCCTTTCACTCTCTCCCTTCCTCACAATCCTTTGTGCTACTTTCCAACTCATCACAATTAGCAACGGTCTGATTAGCAATGACAGTTCATACCAGTTACCAAAGGGAAAGTAATAGAAAGGAGCACAGGTCTATAAAACTTACTATGTTTACAATACCCTGATAACTTCAAAAAGCCTGACATGACAATGGGAGAAGGCAGCAGCGTTTAAAAGGGATGTCTTGTCAACAACTTGTCCATAAACTACCAGTTGGTATGACTCACCTAATAAGTAACTTAACATNAACTCTGGCTTTGTTTAGTATTGTAGTTAAAAAAGGGAGTCAGTCTTCTGTCCCTCTCTCATACAAGTGAACAAACACTACACTATACACTGAAAATTTATGGGAAAATATACAGTAAAAATAATCTGAAGATTTCCTAATGGGTAAATTCCTGCATTGTCAGAATACAACTGTAGAAGGTCTACTTTTTTGTAAGTGCTGCCTGTAGGGGGAGATAAGAAATGAAACAAAAGCAGTTTACAGAGGTGAAGGGAGAACGCATCTTTACTGGTGATGTCCGATGGTCCAAAGAGGAAATTCATAACAACTTCTCCATTTTTATAACCTTTAAATGCCTACCCATCACACTACCCAACTAAAACCTATCTTACTACTATGTCCCCTAAACATCCAACAGGATGGTCCCTTGTTACATTTACTCCACCCCAGTTCCCCAGTCCTGCCCCAGGCAGGCCTGGAAGCCTAACTCTGTATTTTGTCTCAATACCCCTCTTATCTGTATAGAAGAGTGCAAACATGTGAAAGACAGACTGTTCTTGGCCCTTAATATTCCAAGTTATCCAGCTACTTAGCTAGAGTCAATTTCCAAATCTTAAGCATACCCCCTAAGGCATCATAAGGACTGGGTAATATTTGTTTTTCAAGCAACAGCACCATTTTCATTGGAGAAAGCACTTGGTATAACAAGGACTGAACTATAGTTCACAACAGTCACTTTCCCAGAGGGTACACAGCAGCGATGCTTTTAATACCATATAGATCATCATCACAATGCATTAAATAGCTAGTGACAGACTGTTTTGTCAATGGAGAGATTGTTTGTAAATAGGACAGCTGGAAGCTGACTGAGTCAGGAGTCATAGAAAACTTCATACTGAAAGACAGATTCAGAGTCCTTGGCTCTTAATTTAGCCCTTATTCATGAATCGCATTCTAAATTGCCTTAAAATTGGAATTTAAAAATCAAATATGGTTGCNAAATCCTACCTCCTGCAAGCAATGACAACATAGCCATTATAACTAGCATCTCTATAACTGATATTCTAATATTCTAACAAACCTTCTTTTGAATCTGGCCAGTTGTCTTTCAATAGATAGACCAGCACTCATGGGATATCTCACATGTCACTGTGAACACAATTATGCATAAGCATGACTCAGTATCAGATAAAAGAGATACTACCTAAAAGAATGGGCTATGTGCACTATGTGCACTATGCACTACATGCATCTATTACTAATTCCCAACAGATGTCTGCAAGTTTGATGGAATGAAAGAACAAAGTGTATATTTTGTTTAGAGTAAATATAAAATGCTTGTACATCCATTTATACCTCAAAGAGAATGGTGAAGCTCTTTTGTTATTTGAAAACAACCAGTTGTTAATGTTTGCATATTCTCCAATGTCTTATTCAGTTGTCTTGTGAAAGAGGCCATCTGCTTTTGCAAGCAATATTTAACTCTGTGCCTGAATATGTGAAAAGAGCAGTGAAAGAGAGAGAGAGGAAAATCTCTTTTCCTTACTTTCCTTTCCTTTCACTCTCTCCCTTCCTCACAATCCTTTGTGCTACTTTCCAACTCATCACAATTAGCAACGGTCTGATTAGCAATGACAGTTCATACCAGTTACCAAAGGGAAAGTAATAGAAAGGAGCACAGGTCTATAAAACTTACTATGTTTACAATACCCTGATAACTTCAAAAAGCCTGACATGACAATGGGAGAAGGCAGCAGCGTTTAAAAGGGATGTCTTGTCAACAACTTGTCCATAAACTACCAGTTGGTATGACTCACCTAATAAGTAACTTAACATTGTCTTCCTCAAACAGTTATATTAAACATATACAATCAGTTATTCAAAATTTACACTTTCTCCTTAGTAAAAGGCCTTGCATGTCTCTTCTGCTCAGGAAGGGAGCCTCGGAAGCTGATTTCTCTCCTCTAAATCTTCATTGTTACAACTCTAAATAATGTGTCATGGGGAAAGAGAGGCTGCTGTCTCCCCATTAGGCCTGCCTGCAGTGGTGGATGCTCTTGTCAAGCTTCTCCCCGTCCCTTTCCCTAGCCTAGCAGTGGCGGTGTTCAGCCCTGCAGCCTTTTTTATACACTGAGCAATGGGATATCAAGCCCATGGCATTAGTTTAAAGGATGTATGTCTTCTAGGACAAATTATATTCGATTGAACATCTAAGACTTATGGGTAGATGTGTGCTGTTCCATTGATACCTACCTTTGCTGATGACTGTTTAACTGTAGCTAAAGTAAACTGACCAGCTTCAGTTTCCTTCTGCTTTATCCTTTTATATTTTTATCACTGTCTGTGTCTTTTTTATGTACCCTAGACTTCCATCAGCTATCTTCCTTCATATGCAGTTTCACTGTGACCAAGTTATCACTTAAATGTAATACAGTAATAAATAAATGAAACTCAATTAGTATTTATTTGACATATCACCCAGCAGACCTCAACTTAATCTTCTGAATCCTGTTAAATTTGAAATTCAAGTCCACACAACTGGATTCACTAATTCATTCAACACTTTCTGCAACCTTTCAAAAGTATAATGTCATGACTTTATGATTAATATAGATTAAGAAACATGTTGTTTCTTAGCTCACAGTCTAAGTCATGCTTGTTTAGAGAAACACTGCTCTACAATTTGATGTGATGATGTACACATGGCACACACAGGAATAACCAAGCTAGTCTTAGTCTCGGCTGGATAACAGGGAAACAGTAAAGAGATATAACCATATTTATTTGTCTTCTAAAACCATGATATGGCAACTTCATGGCTTTTGCTGACTCAGCTGGATAGATCATATCTGTGTCTTCCAAACTTAGTTTATTTTGACCTTTACATTAGTGACCCGCGCCATCTGTTAAAAATAATATTGCCACCACCTAGTCTTTATGCACACTAGTGAGGTGTACAAATATAGTGCCTCAAATTACTGTGGTTCAGTAATTTAGGGACAGGCAGCTGAAGAACTGTAGAGATGTTTTACCTATACCCTAAAATGAGGCAAAAATGTCAGTAAAACTGTCACACTGTAAAAATCTCATTTCTCAATCACAAAGTTTTAGGATGCATAAAGGAGTGCCCTCAAAAGAACTGAGTCTTTCACCAAAGCTTTTACAAAATCAATCACTAAAATCAATCAAATAATTCATTTACCATGTGAATGGTATGATTACAATAGAGGGATGTCATAGAAACTTGAGGAACTAAAAATAAAGCTTTTTAGTACCTGCTCCTTTTTACTTTATTTCCAGTGGGTTTTTTTGTTTTAGTATCTCTGCAATGCACAGTTCTTTTGTGTTGGGTGTGAGAGATTTATAGCTGCTATACAGAAGAGAGCAAAGCAAAAGCTGCACAATAAAGTGCATTGTTGGAAGAAATTTGGATTTGGATTTCAATACTAAATAATGAGTGCAGAGATAGGCATTAAGATAAATTATCTCATTCTATGTTGATTTTTGAATGAAATATCCAGCTCTGGCAAAATCCCGTCTCAGACTCCAACACAAATTCTAATTAGTGAGAAATTTAATGGCCTAGTGAGAAAGGGATTAAGATTCGGTGATAATTATTAAGGGACATATGCAATACTTAGTTGTCTAACACAGTTCATGATTTCCAAATTGAAATGCTCTCTTCTCCCTACAAATCTTCTTGGAAAGCAGCAGAAGTTGACTGAGCTGCCTAACTTAATGACTATTTCCTGATAGGCTCTGGAAAGTTTTGTATGTGTTTGTATTATCAGTATGGTAAATATTTTGCATTAAAATACTAGAACTGGATCTCTGACTTGGTGTGGGGGGACACATCTGTGAGAAAGAGACAAACTTGAGAAAAAAAATTGTGTACAAGTTTTATACATCTCAATGGAGTTTACATTCTAGAGTCAGCTGTTAAAGAGATGAAATGTTCTTGCTGTGTTTCAAAAGACAGAAGTGAAAATGCCTTCAGTTGCTTTTTGGAGTTTTTTAAAATAACTTAGCTCTCCAACTTTCAGATATGGGATTTTACAACCAGAGGGAATGGCCTGAAGTTGTGTCAGAGGAGGTTTAGTTTGGATATTAGAAAAAGGTTCTTCACCCAGAGGGTGGTTGAGCGCTGGAACCGACTCCCCAGGAAGTGGTCACAGCACAAAGTTATGTTATACAGTGTTGTGTTAGAGTGGTGTTACAACAATGGTATTACTGAAAATATAATATTAACTTTTATTGTATAATACACTGTATTCCAAGTTGAAACAAAATTTAAATGAAATTAAAATTTGTCCTTACAGCTGTG
>VYZS01075025.1:0-28119 GCA_013400695.1 Neodrepanis coruscans
GGGAAGGCTGGATGATTCCAAACTCAGATGGTTGGTGCTGGCAGATCTTCCCACTAGGGAAGGGGGATTGAGGGAGAGATGTGGGGTTCCCTCCCCTTGCTCAGGTGCTTTCTGAGGAGTGAACAGGCTAATCTGTTTTCACCAAGCTCCTGAGTGCAGGAGCTGCCTGCAAACCCCAGGAACATTTCTAAAAAGCTGTAAAAGACTGGCTGTGTCACGTCTCAGAAGAGGTGTCTGTACAGCTACACACAGGTGACCAGACACAAGAATAGTTAAAAAAAAATAAATCTGGAACCTGTTGACACCAGCACGGAAAAAGGGGCCAACAGGTGTGAGGACAGAAACTTGAGAGAAGGCAGGAGGCAGTGGCAAGGCTGTTTCAGCAACAGGGAAAAGAATGAGGAAGACCAGCAGGATCCCCCAGCCAGCAGCCTGATCAGATAACTCCTGAGAGAAAGCTGTATTCGCCAAGGCCGGCGGATCCAGCTGGCACTGCCTCAGTGCAGACTAAGCATCAGGTGTCAGAGCTCACATGCCAGGGCCCCTGCCTCCCGTGCAGATCCTGGCAGTCATTCAAGTATCTCAGAAATCTTCTCTGGGCAGATTACAAGGGAAGCAGAGACGAGACACACACACACACCAGGACAAGAGGGAGCTGCACTTCAGGCCCCCCCTCTCCTTTGTCTTGGGTTGTGTGGTAGGAGCTGGCAAGATTCTCAAATATGAAATGCTGTTCTAGGAATAACACCTGATCTGAACTCGGATTTGGCTTAAGGCTGCAAGACTGAATGAGGATTGACAGAGTCCAACAGTTCAGTTGAAGAGTGCTTTTAGAACTCAGTTTATATTTAAAAAGGGAAATAAATAATTTTTTAGGGTCCTATGCTAAACAACCAGGCAGCAGGGAGCTAGAATTTCTGCTTACTGTCTGTTACCAACCCAGAATCCTGCTTGATCCAGTGGAAAGCCCCTCCAGAAATCTGTCCTCAAAAAGCCCCAGAAACCAGGGATGGGGAAAAGGAGAAGTGCTCTCAAAAGGATTGCCAGACCCCACAGCAAGGGGATTAAACCTTTCTTCTGGGACAGAGCAAACAGGACCTCTCCTGAACCCTCTCTCCAGACAGCTAGAAAACTGAAGGTCCCAGAAAAAGAAATAAGCTTGATGCTTTTTAAACCTGCAGACACTGACCTGACTCAGTGAACGGGATATTCAGATATTTGCAGAACACAGCACCTGTACCTGTTACTGCAGAAATGTAAGATATCATAAAGTGCTCAACAGAGATGACAATGGGAGAATTTTGCTTCAAATAACACTTTTTTTGCCAAATCTCTGCTCTTATCTCTTAACTGAAATCCACTCCTCAAATTGTAAGTCTGTGATATCTGATGGGCTAACACAAGTTTTACACGGTGATAGCATCAAGAGTTTTTACATTTACCAAGGCTTATCAAAGTCTCACATTGCTTGGTTTCTTCAGAGACTGGAAAAGTTTTCCAAAACTCAGTTCCCTGCTGGTGTAAATATTGTTTGGCAGCATCAGAAAGGCTTTCCAAGGGGAAGTAAGACAGACTAGAGCTCCTGTCTCTTTGAACCCCTGCCAAGGGCATCTTAAATTACAAACTTACAGACTAGTGTGGTCTTGCTGTTGATGAGAGTTAAAAGAGAATGTAAAGCACAATGACACTGATCTTCTGTTTAATTGCCACACAAACCAGATAATTGGATACAGAGGATTCAAATAAAAACTGAGCATCTGACAATACAAAACTGAGAGGGGGAAAAAAACCAGCTAAGCACAATTACTGCATTCTCAGTGATGCCTGTGAAATAGATGAAAATGACCCAGAGATTTAATTAGTCTTAGAAAATACTCTTCCTATAAAATGATGATAAAGGAATATGTGAATCTTGTTATGTCTAAACAATCAAAAACTATTGAAACAAGAAGAAGGAAGCTTGATACTTAAACTAAAACATCAGTCTTCATAGTAAAAACGCACAGAAGCATGTGACATGATTTATTTTAGGGCAAAATGTTGGCACTATTTAAAAACAATGGAAAATATGGCAAAGCCAAATAACTCACAGGCTTCAAGACCTGAATGAATAACTTCTGTCCTTCAGTCCAACTGCCCAGTTTTGGGGGCAGTTTTTTCTTTTTTAGTCTCATTTAAGGAACTGAATTTCCAATTTCGTATCATCACATGAAGATTTAAGGATGTTTAGTTAACAGCAATTTGGAGAGTTTTAAAACCTTCTGCAGCCCAGCTACTGTAGTTCTCACTCTGCAGGAAAGCACTTTTTGGATGCATCGCCTGAGCATTTCAGTTTTAGATTAAAGGCCTCCTCCCTGCTTTGAACTTTGCAGACTTCAGAGATTGCCCGCGCCAGTCTCAACCATGGTCTAGGTAGAAAAAATTTGACCTTAGATCCCAAATAAGCTACCTGCACTCTGGAAGAAGCTGAAATTGAGACAACACAGCAGGGAGTAATGAGATTCAAAGCGTTGCTAACTGCACTTAACTTCAGTGACTCTTTGTTTTGGAGAGGTATCTGGGCTTAAAACTCTCGGGCAGCTGCACTGGCTGCCTGCCAGAAGGAAGTTCACGGCAAAGCTGTTTGCACAGCATCAGCCTATTTTTAGTATAAGGTTTGGGAGGGAGTTTCTTCCTTCCACAAGCCTCTGAAATGCTCTCCACTGGCAGGCAGGAGCCTGGTGAGAGTCTTTGCACAGGAATATGGAATTTCTTCTGGCCAGCAGTGAGAAATTTGGTCCTGCACGTGTGCCAAGCAACCTGCACATCTATCCAGGCAATGAAAAGCCGGGCAGCACCAGCTCTGGTTGCTCTCAGGAACAACTGGAATGTTGTTTAAGGAAAAATAAAAGCAGAGAACTCAGTTTAAATTAGGTAAGATACCATCTCTGGCAAAAATTCAGATAAAGGTTTAAGATTCCTGCCACAGTAATTGGGTAAGGGATCAGCCACTTCAAGCTCTGTGTCATCCCAGTGCACATACAAACAACTAAAGAAGCATCAAGGAATTGTTCATATAAAGTACTGCTGTCACTTCACCTATTCTTACACACAACAAAAACGTACATTTAAGGTGTGGGACACATTCACTCAAAGCTGGAATGCTGAAGTCCTCCCAGAAATTTGAAATGGAATGGAGAGTGCTTTACTCTGGGTGGTGTTGGAAAGTTCATACTAACTATGCAGACATGGGCCACTCCACAAGAATACGCCAGTTGTTATTACCACAAATGTTGTTATTACCACAAACACTATTTTAAAAGAAGGGATGAAAAAGGAAACTCATGGCTGTGAGCCTCGAGGCTGCACTCAGCTTTGTGTTTGCTCCACAGCGGCTGTGACTCCCTCGCAGGCCTTTGTGTGAGAGCGTAAGAGGGCAGGGTAGTCCCCTACCATGCCCACTGCATCTTCTTTTAAAATCTCAAGTTCCAGAGACTCCACAATCTGCCCAGCAAAGGTATTCCAGAGCTCCCTTGTTCCAACCACCCATTCAGTCTCAGCTCAGTGTCTCCTGCTGCAATAGAATCTAAGTGTTTATAAGAATCTAAGTATTTATAAGAATCTAAGTATTTATTTCCTTCTGTGCATCTACATCTAAAATAAAGGTCTTCTTTTTGTCACTACATGAGGAAGAAGGACCATGCCATGTATCTTACATTCCTGTTCATACATTCCACAACATTTGGGTTTTTTTTTTCAGGAACATGATTGAATCATGTCCAGCTGGTGACTGGCTATAACCCCAGGAGAACCCTTCTGTGCAACTGCTACCGTAGCAGCCTGTCCTGTTCCACCCTGTTATTTGTTCAGCTGATTCTGGCTTCTGCTGAAGTGTACAACTACACTTCTGTCAAATCCATTGCTGGATTTACTGAATCACATGCTAACTCTTTTGAATTTGTCAAGTTGACTTTGAATTGTGTGTCTTCCATTCACTCAGTAGTGAGCTCAAGTCTGGTGCTCCCTACACGGAATCACAGCACCAATAGTTACACTCTGGGATTGTCCTGTGCAAGGCCAGCAGTTGGACTCAATGATCCTTGTGGGTACTTTCCAGCTCAGGATACTCTATGATTCTCCAACTTCATCAGTAAAACCTGATCATCTGGCAACTCCTAATTGAAGACAATGCTCAACAGCTTCTTCCTGACATGTAAATCTGTTCAGAATGGGGATATGATTGTTCTCAGGTCACAGTCATTAAACCAACTCCTTGTTGAAGGTGATAACATAATAAAATCTTCATCAATAGGTTAATAGTGCCCTTCCTCCTATGGAGTTTTCCCAGCACATTTCTTGATACTTTAAAATCACTGGAAAACATCACTGTCTACTCCAGGCAGTTATACTTGGACAAATCCAGCAATTGTCAAGTGATCCTTTATTTTGTTAATCTCTTATGCTACATTGCTATGGTTCTAAAGTGCATCTGGATGCAGCTGCTTGTCTGCAGTGACTGTATTGCACTGTCACTGATCCCCAGCTGGCACCTCAGCCCCACACAGCTGCTCACTCACTCCTCTTCCCAGTGGGATGGAAGAGTTAAAGTGAGCAAACTCATGGGTTAAGAACAGTTTAATGGGGTAGAAAAGGAAGAAAATAATAGTAATAATAATGATGGTGATGACCATGATAAAATAATTACAGAAAACCAGTGATGCACAATGCAGCTCTTGCCACTCTCTGACAGATGTCCAGTCAGTTTTCCCCCTGGTTCATGTGCCATATGGAATGGAATATCCCTTTGGGTCAGCTCTCCTGGCTCTGTGCCCTCCCAGCTTGTGACCTCCATCTGAAAAGTCCTTGACTTAGTATAAACAATACTTAGCAACAACTAAACCATCCGTGTGTTATNGTTCATTCACCAAGCATGTGCCATATGGAATGGAATATCCCTTTGGGTCAGCTCTCCTGGCTCTGTGCCCTCCCAGCTTGTGTCCTCCAGCTGAAAAGTCCTTGACTTAGTATAAACACTACTTAGCAACAACTAAACCATCCGTGTGTTATTGACTGTATTCTTACACTGAGTCCAGACCACAGCAGTGTGCCAGATACGAGAAGAAAATCAATTCTATCCCAGCTGAAACCAGGAGATACTCTGCACTCCCTTGGTGTCTTAGTCTCAATTAATTCACTTTTGTAAAAGAAAAAAAAAATAGTTCTTGAAAGGTGAGGAAGGGGACCTTCAGTGAGTCAGTCACTTTGCACTGTTAACCAGTGGTAGATCCAAAGTGTAGAGTCAGGAACACAAACAGGCAGTTACCACTGAATCCCATACTGTAAACATGATGCCTTCTCACCTCTCTCCTGGTAACATTCTCCTGGGCCTGGAACCTCAATAGGAAATGATGCATTTATGCATTAAAATGACAGTTTTAAAAGTTACACTTTTGGAAAAAGGACAGATATGCAAATATGAAATTCATAACTCATTTATTGAATATATATATGCAAGGATACCAATAAAAAGAAACTAATACTGCAAACTACAACTTTGGAAGTAAAGCCAATATAACAGGAACAAAATATACATAACATTGTAGATAGGAATGCATTTACCCTCTTCCATACATTCCTTGTCTTTACACCTACTGTAAATGTATGCTAGAGCAAAAGCTGCAAACGTTGGCCTGAGTGCTTTCTGACAAGCAACAGCTCTCCAGGATTCATTAAGGGCTGAGATGTCACTGCTGACTAATGGCTGTGCATACATATGCATGTACAGGAACTGCTTCACCAAGTATATAAATTAAGTGTTCTGTTTTTTCATCTCCATCACTAATATATTGGAATCTGATTCTGGTGACATGGAAGAAGAGTTACTAATTGCTCTCATGTACTTTCAGTTCTCTTCAGATTAATTTCATCTAATGAGGATTAATTTTCTTGTCAATCTGATTCAGCATATTAATATTTTTGGAATACACTGATTATCACCTTCCAGATCAGTCTGATATTTCAAACAGATCATCACCTCTTCATTCTTCACTGTTTTAGCATGAAGTAATTTTTCCTATAGGCAGCAATAAGAGGCAAACTCTCTTGTTACATTACATTTTAGGGCAATATTTGGCAGATTCAAACCACTGTAGACCAGCACAGCTTTTTAGTACCTGAAGATCAGACTTTGTGGAGTGTAGGTGTGATAAGGCTCTAGTAGGAATCAGAGAACCTCCTGTGGATCAACACCTGCTGAAGGAGATGTTTTGATCACCTGATCTATTTCATCCCAGGGAGCTGCACTGACATTGAACCAGCCCTCTGCCCTTCCCTGAACTGGAGTGGCAGCACAGCCCACGGCTGCAGGGTGTGATCACACCTTGGGACTGGCATTACACCAGCTGTATCCTTGGGAGGCCTGTCCTTCCTTGCTACAGTCCTTTCCTGGAATAGCACAACCACACAGATCTGTTCACAGAGACACAGTGAGTGGGGGAGATCTCCTAATGTAGAGAGATACAGGGAGCTGGGGAGAAACCTCCCTTCTCAGAGGGTTCCAGGCATCTTAAACAGCA
The DNA here is from genome assembly GCA_013400695.1 of Neodrepanis coruscans. Lineage (NCBI taxonomy): Eukaryota > Metazoa > Chordata > Aves > Passeriformes > Philepittidae > Neodrepanis > Neodrepanis coruscans. The sequence continues at coordinate 6,555 of VYZS01075025.1, forward strand.
CACACTCCTCTTGTGAGCAAAACAAATGCCCAAAGGCAAATAATAATAATAATAATAATTAAAAAAAATTTTAAATAGAGTGAAACCAGTTTCGTAAGACAAGTTTTGTTGAAGTCATGAGTTCTCTGATTGTGAGATGAAAGCAGAAGGTGCCTATTAAAAAAATTCTCAGTAATGAATTGACTGTATCAATTTAACTAGCTACTTTAAACATATCTAATTCACCTATAGAGCACTTTCATTACTTCTAACATTTCTGGGAAGGCAGTAGATGCTCCAGAATTATCTTCAATATATGCTTGCAAAGATTACATTGCTTTACCAAAAAAAGAAACCAACCAAAAAAAAAAAAACAAACAAACCCCCAAAAACTCAGACAGACTGTCTGAAATTCCAAGCTAAAATACACATAAAAAGACAGTAATGGCAGTATTTTGTCCTTTAAAAAAACGATGTAAATGTTGTATACTATCATACATTGTCATGCTTTTTAAAACTACAATTAAGGACGTAAGAGATGTACAGTAAATACACTGCTGAGGTACATTTCTTCTAAATATTAACACCACGACAGAATTACTCCCCAGCAGGTGATGCTACTTGGGAACATATAAATACAATTTTTACATTGTAAGGCACTTTTACCCAGCATACATGAGTTGAAGTCAGTTATGACAAATCTGAGGCTTGTAAGAAAAGGTTTTGCTTTTGACTTTGTTTCCATGAATTGATGACAGGTGAGTCAGGCCATCTCAGCACACAGAGGTAACAGGGAAACCAGCCACTTGCTTTTCTGCTACCCGAAGGTAAAGTGCTGCTCTGGTTCTTCGAGGCATGGAAAGGGGTCATTTATTTCATAACAGATGAATTATTGGACTGAATATTATACTAAGCCACTGACACACAATGAATTAAGAGCTCAGTCTCAAGTACAGTCAGTATGCTGGCAGATCTACCCCATGCAAACTTAGTTAAATACAGTAGCTGCAAACAAAGTGCCTTTTTTTCCATGGAAGGGCCATGTCCGAGGCACAAAATGAAGTAATTTAAATATTGAAGGATGCTATTTTGCATTTTAAAACTGTTCTGAGTGGCTGAAAAATGTTCATATTCCAGGAGAAACAAAACACCTTGATAGACAATTTCAATAATAGATCTGTCATTGCAATTCAAGTCACACTTTTAATTTTGAAAGTTACAAATACAAAATAAAAATGATCAATGGCATCATGTTTAGAGCAGTAACTGAATATTTTCTGTACACAGCAATATTTCTTTCCGAATGGCATTATCCTCCAGGAAAGCAAACAGAATTGATTGAATTCTAACAGGTAAAATGTTAGAAACTCCAATATACAGTAATTGAGTCCCTCAAGACATTAAGGGAATGCATAAGAAGACAAATGACACACGTTAAATCTTTTAAAAATACAAGTAAAAAATGCTACAGAAACTCATGTTACAAATGAACTGTTTTTGCAATACCAATCACAGAAGAACTGTAGCAGTTTATAGTCAAATCAGTGTCTTTTGCTTGTTTCCTTCCTTCAAATCCAGAAGTTTTATTGGGAGTTCAGAGTGAAACAAGTCAAAACCCTAAACAAACACTAAGGTGATGCAGTAGCAACAGACAAACATGTGGACTAGATTCAGCTTTTTGGTTTTATTTAAGTCTGAGGATGTGCTTTACCAGACCAATTGAAGAAGCCAGTACCCATTAGAAACGACAAGGTGTTTTGAAAGCAGTCAGAGGACTGTTCTGTTAGGTTTGGTATAGCCTAGAACTGATCATTCCCTAAAGGAACATCAAATTCTAGCAAGTAGAATTCCATGACATGATTGTTGACTTGACAGAGAGAGGAAAAACCATCACTAAAACAACAAGGATGATACGCAAAATTTCTCATATAGTGGTCATAAGATTAAAAAATAAATACCAATCTAGCAAAAAAAGGTTGTTTCCTCATTCTTCTGACAGAATATGGGACCTTAATGCATATACTTGACAGAACATGAAGTGTTCCACACGACAGAGAACACTTGAGGTATGGACGTCAGATATGGTGGCTAAATTCCATAGTGAGTTAAGAGTTGTAACTCTCTGAAATGAAAGAGATTGGGCTGCAAAGTCCAAACATTTGTATAGCAAGGTTTTAACCACACTTGGTGAAGTGTTCTTTGCAAATCAGGACACAGAGAGGTGGGTCGTTGGGGAAAAAGAATGAACTACAGCCCTTTGGCATGAGTTCTAAAGCTCACAGCTCAGAACCACCAGCTGCTCGAGTTACACCTCGCACACAATGCCGGGCGGAACGGGCAATCCCAACAGGAACAACCTGAAATGTTCACGGTGCTGCGGCTACACCCAGTCCTGTCCTACTGTGCTTCCCCAGCAACAACAGCGCGCGGCTCTCCCAGGTACGGCCTCCAAACTTGTGCAGGAAGAAAATGCAAAATCACAAAGTACCAGCTCGTTGCCACCACGGACTTGTCCATGTTGTTAATTAAACTAGCTAAGACCTTCCCTCGTTGCGTGAATCCACTAAACAACTTACACATTCCAAATCTTAAGGTTTTTATTCAGTCCAGAAATATAGATCTTACTTCATTTCAATGTCTGCCTTAACTTTTGACACTGTACATATTACATATCATTTATATAGTGTTTCATTTTTTTTTCCAGACACTGCAGACTACAAACTACATAATATTGACATGTAAAACTCTGCCACTTACTGAAGGCTCACACACATGAACGTTTCAGGCAGTTCAATGAAATTTCTAACAGAGTTGGGTAGTAAAAAGTTACTAACCCTTTTCTGATTTTAGAAAACAATTTAAAAGAATTAGTAGTTATGATGTCTTAGCCATTCCCAGTTCTATAACTCTGTCCCTTGAACCTGTTTAAAAAATGATGAAAACAATAGTAAATGTAAAATCATACAGAAAAGCATTTAACAGCTCTGACATTACATCAACATTTAGCAATAGAAACGAGGGCCTCCCTTCTTACACTGACACAAAGTCAGCTGTATTTAAAAAAACAACAAATCCTCCCCATTCTTCTACAGTATCCCAACCAGAAGTGCTTCTCTGCATACACTAGATTTAAATACTTCACTGCAATAAACTACATTGAATGTATATTGCCTTTCAGTCTTGGTAACAGATCTGCCAGGAGTAACTTCCATACCTAGTTTCCATTGAGCTGCTGCTGAGGAATGTCATTATGGTCAGTGCCTGATTTGCCACGGCTTTTGCTTTCTCTTTCTTCATCCTCTTCGTCTCTTTCATCATTTCCACTATGGTTTTTACAATAGAGTCTGGCACAATAAAAGAAACAGTGAGAATCTTCACAGAAAACATCCATCAAACCCTGACTTTCCTCTCAATTAATTTTGAAATGTGCTACAGGTCAGTTGCAAACTCTTAACTCATTCACGATTTTCAGTTGAGCACCAGTTAAACTGAGAACAAAAACAAGGTTCAGGACCAGCCAACAAAACTGTGAGCTCTCCTGCTTCTCCAGAACTGCCACTGCACTGCTCAGCGAATGCCCTCTCGTGGGCACAGCACGACAGCTCAGCTGCAGCCAAGTCACAGCACTTCAGCAAGCAGGGAAAGTTAAAGGGTCCAAAAAGACCTCAGAAGTGAGCTACACTCCTATCAATATGGAGGAATCAGGACATCAATTATCCTGAGTTTCCTCAATATAAATTACAGATTAATATAGGGGGAAAATATAACACAAGTCAATTTCTCATTTCTCATATTAAAACATTGCTACAGAACTTCTAGATCAGCAGAGTAACTGAAATATTTTGCAAAGTCAACAATTACTTGAAAATACCATTTTGCATTGAAATAATATCCTTTTTTTTAATAATATATTTCACTAGCCAAATCATGGCACTTTTTTTACCTTCTCAAGTTAGGCAGAAAAAAGTGCTATGAAATATCTTTCCTTTCATTATAGATTCAAGAATTTCATAGGTCCTTACTTATAAATTCCTCGTGACATATTCTCAATGTATTTAGCTTTGTCTTCTACTCCACAGTGGTAATGGTATGTTTTTATGCAGGCTTTGATTTCACACCCAATAGTAGCACCAGGCTGGCTGCAGAGTGTGCATTTCTGTGCAGGGGAAAGAAAAGAACAGCACTGTTCAGCCTCTCAGCCTCTTGACTCTCAGTATTTGGTTTAGTGTTCCTCATATTTATGGTTACCATTTCAGAACAGAGTAATTCCTCTGGCAGATCATCCTTCCAATGAAAATTTAATTAAAGACAATGTCAACCAGAAACTATAAAATACCAACCTATTAAAATATGAACACTTGGATTTACTTGTCCATTTCATTGCACATGTTATTGCATTTCCAAGATCATTTTATTGCCACTGAAGTTATATGTGCACATATGAAGAGTCTTAAATTATCTTTTCTCGAGGAACAATATTGTTAGATGTTTGTCTTCTCCCTGACCCCCACCCCTAAATTTCTCAGCACTTTCAAAACATCCTGGTTTTTAGTAAAACACAAAGTGACATTTCACCAACATCCCCATCTCTGAGACCTTAATACATTTCCCTATTGAAACACCCAAACAGTTGGAAGCTGTTTGGTTTCCAGTGTTGGAGAATATGTTCACTGCTATTCTCTAAGTTTATTTGTAGCTTCACACAGTGTGTTTTCAGTAACAAAGCCCCAAAGGTGTTACTCACCTATAGTTACAGCAAGGCTAATATGAATCATATGATTCTATGATAACAATTATTATGTACACTGTCATAAGGAACCTCAAATACCACATGCCCAAACACCACTAATTTTAAGGTGATTCCTATCTGGCTGCTCATCCCACAATCAACAGTATATTTAAATACTGTGTTTAGAAATAGATGGAAAAGATTGTTCCACAAAAGAAGGAGGCAGAGCTATACACACCTTAGCAGAATCACTAACACCTTCATCCCATTCTGCAGATACGTACCATTCTTTTTCCTCTCTTGATTTCTTGAAGTACAGTTTTGATATCAAAATCACCAAACTCTGCCCTTGAAGTTGTTGTCAGCTGGACAGTGCCAGAAGAGAACAACTGTAAAACAAGCAAGTCAAAATAATTTCAGGTCACCGACATGATTGGAAAGTTTTTTTTTCTGTACAGGAATTGCTGAGCACTGAACATCCCGTTCTGTGATCTCAGACAGCATGTGCTTTACCAAGAAACCAGGGAAATAGCCCATGCTGAGTAATTAGTATGATGAATATTCCTTCTGATCCCCACCTGACTGCTTTAGTTACAGTTGTTGCCTTGGAGAAATGTATTTTAGAAAACAAAAGAGTAGACAAGAAATACTGACATGATGGAAACATGAAGTAATAAATGAGCAATAATATTAATTACACTAATCAACTTTTTAGTAATATTCCATTTCCTTCCCTGTGACATACATATAATTGAGCTTCATGACATGCTGATGTCAATACAGCTGAAAAGCCCTGAGGGATGACAATGGAGCACATAAATACCATCCCTTCTGTCATCATCCTGGTATACTCAGTTTAAACTGCCTTAAAATTGAAGTTCAGGTACACAAAGAAGCAAAGAATCCTGTAAGATTCAAGGCTGTTGGCACATACCAGTTCTCTGTTTAGTGAGACAATTCACAGTCTACTGATTGCCTGGGTTATTTATTCATTTTGAGGTTTGTTACTCACAGCTCCATCTCATTCACAGAGTGAGTGACATGAAAGATTGCACTGTCTGCTCATGTTCGTTGCCATTAGATTTTGTTCAGCCTGACGAGTGATAAACTTGATCATCTAAGGTCAAGGGTTTCCTAGAACTTCAATATCCCCCTCTATTTGAGTGACACAGCCTGAATCCACAGGTCAGAAAATTAATGAAGTTCATGCGTTCTTCACAGATTGTGTCTGAATGCCTGTGGAGTAAAGCTATTTTCTTCTTAGAGTGGATTCTTTTAGTTAAAACTGTTTTCTGTTTTCCTTTTTAAATACTTATATACATTTAGACACTAAGGGGGCATTTTTAATAAGCTAAAGAGTCTCCCTGAGCTAATTCCATCTCTTAGCATGAAGCCAACTTTTATCCATATTGCCTGCAGTGAAAATAAATGAACTGCTCACTTTGCAACACTTCAGTGCTTAAAGAGATCATCAGCACACAGACAATACTCATGCATAATTACATGTGAGGGCACTGCATTAAAATCTAAAACAGCAATCCAGACAAAATTCACAGAATAGACTGGCTAACAACAATACTGTTACTCACCATGCACTTATAGTGTGCTGCAGCCTTTTTGGCATTAAATATATGAAGCTTTCCTCTAGCTTCATTTTCTTCTTCACCTGCATGACAGAATCCACATTTAGGTTTTGTATCACTGGGGCTGCTTCTGTGGGGAGACCTGTCTCTCTGAAAGAAAAACATTTTACTAAAATATACTGCTGGGTTACAAATAAGATTGTAATTTTAAAAAGCCTGTGGCCACCAGCTGGAGGCTCAGACAATTGCAAATTTTAATAAAAATTGTATTTGCAGAGAAGAAATATGCAATTCTGTCTTCTAAGAAGTTTAGCATATTTACTGCTTACATAGGAACTGCTTTCTATTTCATCTGTGCCATGTGAGGACGTAGATCTAGTGTCTTCTGATTGCCCTTTTAAATTTGTTTTTCTTGGCTTTCCCTTACGACCCCTCCTTTTTCCTTTGGGAGGTGAAGGCTCCAACTCGTGTTCATTGATACTTTCTTCTAAATCTGCTTTAGAAGTCAGAAAACATCATCAAATAGGATTCTCCAAAATGTTACATAAAACAAATCAAAGGGAAAAAAAAAAAGCTTCAAAACCAAAAAACCACAACCCACCAAAACCAGGCAAGAAAAAGCATAATCTGTATTTTCTATATTTTGGCCAGAAATAAGAATAACAGCTTTTTCCCATTTATTACAAACATGCAACTGAAGATCCTGAAAACATGATTTGCTTTTTTATACATACCACACAGCTTTGCACCTTTATAATATATAATACATGAAGGTTTAGCATTTCTTACAGCTTCTACTTTCAGGCCCAAAATGTGTCTCCAGATGCATTATCTTCACCTCTACTGAAAATAAGACTCATTTAAACTACACTGAAACCTGAGAATGTTTTCACTCATGACATAAGCTTTAAACTTATTATTTTAAGATGCATAACTCCAGTGTAAATTGCTCTTGATATTATGCCAGTGTACCCAAAAAACACCTCTCCTTGCTTTATTAATTGATGCCTGTTGATTTAAGAACAAAAAGATTACAGCCAAAAGGCTAAATTTAACACCAAGGTTGAAAGTTGAAACATAGTTTGCCTCTGTGAAATAAATCTACAACTTCATTTCGTTACAGTCTATTTTTACATCTGCAGCCAAAAGCAGCTGCCAGTTTACAGAAAATCATCCCAGATCAAGTATTTACAGACCATTAAGAATGTAAGAATGTGTATTTTTAATACAGACACACCAAAGGGGTCTGACCAGTTCCCTTGCACACATCAGCTCAGCTGTGGATGCTACACAGAGCTGTATCCAGCACTCCTCCAGACTGTCCTCTGGAGAACCCAAGGTTCTACAGGTAATACAGATCCATTCTGCAAGATTCAGATGGCTTCCAGTATGATCTAGTTAAGTTATATCTGATAACAATATCTAATAACACAGCTCTGTTCAGTCACTAACAACTTTCCTGCTTGCAGGAGCACCCTTTGTTTTTTCTTTTAATATGTAACACCCACCTCTGCTCCAACTGCAAAGGTATTTCAGCAGACTTGTTTAAAGAAACAGGAACAAATCCTGCTGAAGGACTTTTCTTCTTAAAATCCAAACCACAAACATCAGTATGAGCCCCCAAACAGAAGGAAATGGCAATCAGAAGATTTGGAACACCCACTTGGATATTGCCAAAGGGATTTTAGCACCCAGACAGGACACCTTGCTTTGAGACTCAACACTGCTTTGCCAGAACTCACCTTTCTTATCTATTATCACATAAAAACCAGACCACATTTCTATCTCATGATTAGCAGCCACTCAACTGCACAAGGGTTTGAAGACAAAGTCTTGAACACATTCCACAGGCACCAGCTGGGAGCAGAAGGCAACTGAACCCTGGCCCCAGCCTGGCACTCGAGCACACCCTGTCCAGCCCCATCCAACTTGCTGAAAAAGAATCTGCTGCCTGAGAAAGCAGCAGATTCTGCTCTGGGATTGATGAAGGACAGAAAACTAATCCAAACACATCACAACAGGTTATACTGACATTTATCCTGGTTTAAATTGACAGATTAATCAGCTCTATACAGATATGCCCATGTTGCCATTAAAATACATCAGTCTGCCTACAACATCCCTATGCTTTAATATATATATGTATTTTCTAATTAGATGTCAGAAGCACCATTTACTCTGAAAAAATTTAATACATGATGACAGATTATTCTAATGAAACAATACATTTTACATTTTCTTCTCAGAATTTCCTAACTAACACTATTTCTCATTTATCATCATTTGTTAAATTCCCCAAGCAAGATTATACAATTTAGATATTGACCTTTCAGATTGCATATAGCCAGTTTTATTGCAACCTGAAAACCTCTTTCAAAGAGAATTCTTTTATCTTGTTCCTCATCATATGAACTCTCCAATTATTAAAAATTTGTCTGTTCCTGTTTTTCACATTTACAGAAATCATAGATGGTTATTCTAGAAAAAAACTTATACAAAAATATGGCTATTGAATCTGTGACTCTTTAAAGAATACCAGCTGGAAGTTAAAAATATTCCTTCCAAAATAATCCCATGGATTTCCCTACTGTATGTAACCAGGCAAAATGTAGTCCATTCACCAACAGTCCTTATTTTTAGCAAAGCTCCTCTTCAATTCTGTCAGCCAAAACACTTTCCACCTTTTAGTCTACCCGTGTTTTATACATAACATTAAAGCATGTCCTGAACAGCCACACTTACAAAAATAGAAGTGAATCATAATTGCTAAAAACCAAACACACCTTATGAAAACCAACTTTCTATAAGAAATGTCACAGCCTCCTAATAGAATAAGTTTTAAGTGCCATTTTTTAGACTAGAACTTATATTTAAAATTTGAAAAGTAAAAATGCTGTATTTTTAAAAGATGGCTTTGGTGTAAGGCAAAAAAACCCGAGATTGCACAGCTCTTCTCAAAGGAGAATTCCCCCTCTGTGCTCCAAGGACTTCCAAGAAGGTTCAGACTCCATCAAATTCCAGATGCTACAACAACCCCTTCATTGCAAAACAACTCCCTGCAGATTCATGTCCTCCTGCCACAACTGACACCACCAAGAGGGGAGGATCTGCTCTACCACATCTGTCCTGCAAGACTGATGCTTCAAAAACCAGTTCCTCTGTTTTTTACAGCCCCATGAACTCGCTCAGCAGAGCAGGAAGGGATTGTAACCAGCTGTCAAACACCTGCCCTGGATGGTCTTTATGTTTAACACATGATTTGGTTGGTGCCCTACCCCTCCCCTCAAGCCCCACTGCCAGCTTACCCTGTGTCCCTGGCATCTGATGGTTGGGTGTTTCCAACTTCTCATGTCAGCTTGAACTAAGGAAAACACAAACAGTTGTTCAACTCCTCCCTGACCAGGTGAGGTTTTACCACGGGTATCACCCATCCTCTGAATCCCCTGAGCTTCCCTGGATACTCCTCAGCTGCCCCCCAACCCACATCCCATCACTGCATCCATTTTTAAAATCATCACAATACTCTCAATATAACTTCATCGTAAACCTTCAGAGAAGGTTTCTATGAGCTTCCCTCAGAAGTCCCTAAATGCTGCATCTGAAAAATCGAGCTCACTATGGCCTGAGAAGGGGAGGCAAAGGGTGGAAATCAAGAGGAAACAATCTACATTTTAAAAAGCACCTAAGAATATGATATTGTAAATTCAGATGAGAAAAAAGATGAGTAGCAATGAGCCCCCAATTTGCATTTTAGAAATCCATGAGCAGTACAAAGTACCACAGAGAGAAGCCTGGCAAAGTGCTGCATTACATAAACTGTTAACAGAGATTCAGCTTCAGAGAGAAATCTAAAAATTCTCCTTTGATCGTGGCTAGAAAGGAAAAGGATCAAGATGCTTTGCTGTTTAAAATTAGGCTTGGCAGAGAAGAGGTTGAGATCTATATTTCAAGCATCAGCTTGAAAAACACAGGGAATCACCCTTTTCCAAAAGCCAGGTTAAAGAAAAGTAATAAAAGAATTAAATGACTTAAAGGTTGTGAAAGAACAAGTAAAAAGAGGATGTGCACAATAAATGCTGCTCTATCGACCTCCTGCATTACCTTAAACAACAGATAAAGGCAGGCAGAGGCAAAGGGGGCTGAGTTTGTATGAGGAAGATAATAAACAAAACTGACTGGCAAAATTTACAAGTAGAACTGGACATAAAAAGAAGCCGAAATGTAGAATGTGCAAGTGGCTGAGACTTGCTGCTTTGTAAATCTGAAAACTCAGATTTCACTGAAATGCAGTTAAAGTTTTACAATGCACTTGGGATAAAAGAGAAACTCTAAAAATTCAAGGAACAAAATCAAACTTATTAGATTTTTAGAAAAGAAATGGAATATAACAAAGAAAAAACTAGTTCAGCATGTTAAAGTATGATTTCCTTAAAATATGGCTGAAACCCAGTGAACCATCTGTGCCAACATAATTATTTTAAATTGGAAAGAAATGTCAAAAAACCCCAGAAAACTTTATTGGCCCAGTAATCAATACCAAAAATTTGAATGCATCTGCAAGCATTAATAAGAACCAGGGATTTGCATAAAACCCCCTTCAAGCAAATACAAAATCAAGTAAACTGATCACGAAATAATCCAAGTTCTTATCAGCAAGTGATGAGAAATTAATAATCAAAATGCTGAATATAATTTTTAGGTTTTCTTTTTCAATAGAAAAAGACCAAGTCACATGAAACATACCTAAACCCAAGTGAGAGTGAAGAGAAAAAACCGAAATTATCCCTTAGGTCCCACCACTAATATGTTTTCCAAAAGCACCAGATGACTGCAAGGAACTGATGACTCATGTCCAAAAGTTATTTCTGACTGAATAGTATCTATGTTATATGAGGAACTTGAGATTCTCTTTTTAATTAAGAACATTTAACATGGAAAATGGATAAAATAGTCCATAACCACACAATCTAAATGCTTTTTCAAGCAAACAAACGTTGGCAAAGACTGAAGCCAGACAATGCACCTTGGCTCATCTGCACAGTCACAAAGCTGTTCAGGGTTTCTGTCTGTGTAACACCACAGGACAGCTCCTGGGACAGGGCAAACCATGACTGAGGTTTTTCCTTTTCCATCAGCTGTGTGTTTTTCCGTAAGAAAACACCCGTTTGATGCCTCTGCACAACCCCCCATCAGTGCCTAATGGGACATGACTAATTGGCTGTTTTTGTGGGAACACCATGTATACATCCAATGACACATCCAGAGTGTGCTGATAACAGGCAGGCGGAGTTAGAAGAGCCCAGAAAGGAACTGCCACCATCTCCAGCAGAGCCAAAAAGACCCCAAAGTGCAGCGTTACAGGAACTGTGACACCCAACTGCCTTCATGCAAACGAGGTGGGACAAGCTGCTGCTGGGACCAGAGCTACAGGAGAGGCCACAGGGAGCAAACACTGCTTCAAGAATCCAAGGATGAGTAAGAATGATACCTAAATACAATGCTAGAAAGTTCCAGATGTTTTTCCTGCCAAACTCTGGCTTGCAGTGCTTTGAAAAAGGACTCATAGATTGCAGCATTTCTAAACAGGTCTCACAGACAAATATTACCCTGACTCAACTTACTGAGCAGTATGAGAAGCACAGATTCCATGTTTGATCTCTGAGATAACATGAAAGGGATGCTGAGACAGGCAATGTCCTTATTTTCACTGTGGAAACACAATTCTCTGAGGCTTTGAGTGCAACTACGAAAGGAAATGTGGACATTTTATTCTCTCACCCCACAGTTCTCAAGCATCTGCTGCAAACACTGACAGCACAAGTCACACAACTGAATTCATCAGGCTTCATTTTACCACTGTGTAACACAAGAATGAAATTACATTCTTATCTTAGTTTACATTAAACTGTTCCTGATCAGCTGAGTTTGTTTTAAATTCAACACATGGGCCAGGGCAGTCCCACCTGCAGGGAACTGAGACCATTTTTTTCATTTTTAAACAATTATTTCCAGTACATTGGAACAAACTCCAACAAACAGTTCCAAGACCTCAGTTCAACAATACTCTATTCTTCAAAAAGAATAAATGCAATTGTATCAAACTGAACAGTAATTCAACTAATAGTTAGTTGTGATCTTTTGAAAGTACTGGCACCATCCCCTGTAACCTATTATGTACTGAAGACCTGGACAGATTGCCTAAAATTATGAATTAAGCTGTTACCTAAAGTTCAGGTAATGTTACTTTGTTGTATTTGTAACCAGCAAGGCAAAAAAATCTAGAAACCCCTTTCCCAGTTAGTGAGAACACAGCACAGAAGAATCACCCTGAAATACACACAGGAAACAGAGGAGAAATATAATTTTTCTGCTCTATGTCATCTGAAGGTCAGGCTACAAATAAATTAGACAAACCCAACAATCTGCTGAAACAGACAATGAATTTAAGAGCACAAGACTCTGCTGCCACATTTCATATTTTTATATTCAAAGAAAGCAGGAGGTAGTACAGCCACTCCTGCCAATTAAAGGAAAATTAATTTTGTCTTGGTGAGTAGATACCAAGTCTGATGAATTCTAACACACTGAAATTTTGTGACAGCAGTAAGTAAGATCCAAGAGGTCCTTTTTCTTAGATTAGGGGGTAACTCAATTCCAACACAGATCCTTCAACCACATTTCCATGCAGCCTCAAGCAATTTTCCTTAACTGTTGTTAAATAGTTAACAGACAGTCTTTTTACACTCAAATTTCTAACACCAGTACATGTGGCAGATCTCAAACTTGAACAAGTATGATCCCAAAGCATCTGGGGAAGGGAAGGAAAATCTCAGTGCTATCCAGCAGTGCTGCCTACAGAAAACAAACTGCTCTGGGCTGCACCAAACCAAATCACCCCTCAAAACTCTCTGAACATCCACTAACACAAGTGACATAATAGAAATACTTGGACTGAAACAATTACATCTGGACACACAGAACAAAGGGTAAGAACCCACAGATCTTCTAAACTGACCAAGAAAATAAATAATAACAATATCCCAACCAAACTGCAACCCAAAGCAGAGGCACAAGTTTCCATTAGAAAGGACTGAGTTCCAGAGTGACAGAACCACAGATGAGTTTTAACCACTCTGGTATGAAAACACTGCTAAGAGCAACGATTAATGAAAATAACACTAAAACAAGATAAACTAGATTCTAATGTAGTGGCTTTTTTCCCCTACCTACTGCAGCCACTCTTCTCTGCTAAGTCCTTTCTGGTTTCACACACCACTGTTCTTTCACATTTAAATGCCTCCTTGACACTCACATTTTCATCAAAAAACACACAAAATACATATATAAAGCTTAATCTCACCACCCAACACCTTCCAGCTGCCATTTCACTGAGCAAACTTCGGCATTTAAATATTAAGAAGCCAAACCTCAGAAGTCCCTTCTGAAATTCTGAAAACCACCCTGTGTTTTTCTCTCTGCTAAAGGTAATTAGTTCTCAATGCAGGAAATTTATCACTGCTATGGAAATTACTTGTAGTGCTGTAGCAGACAGATGCAATATGCATTTCTATCTCCTTTGGTTTAGAGCAGGTCTATCACCAAAAAAAAAAAAAACCCAGCTTCTGTTATTATCAAATCTTTAACTGTAAATAATAACTATTTTGTGGGTACAGTTTCATAACTGTATGGACTAAAAAGAGAACATATTCTTTGGGCAAGAGCAATGGATGGAATTTCAGTCTGATATTAAATAAAAAACAGAAAACAAAAATGTGAAGTGTAGCTACACGTATTTCTAGAAGTACCAAAGCAAAACAGAACTAAGTATTTTAAACAAAAAAATATATATGCAAAGTTAAATGCTAAAGAAGATACTACTGAGTTCTTTGTCCTGTTTTTCTAAGTGATATTGGTTATTCCTCCTGTCCTACCTTCAATCTGAGTCTCTCTGGACAAGTTTATTTTAATATTTTAATAAACTGCCATCATCAACAGTTAAGAAAAAAAAGCCACTATGCCTCTGGTAATTCTTCCCATGTCTTGTCACACAATCATACCCATATAAAGTTTAAAAGCCTTTGCTGTTAGAAAATGGCATCATAAAATTGGAGATAATGGTATCTGAAAACTCTTAAAGCAAAGCACAAGTTCAGATCCTGGAAGGAATTCCAAGCAGAAAAAGTCACCCACTGGCTTTGGGCTCTGTGCAGAACTGAAGGCATTTTTCAATGTCAAACATGGAGCCACTTGTGAGTAAAGTATAAAAAATTGTATTTAAATATCAGTTAAAGAGATCAATCTCTTTGGTCTCAAATGACTTTCATACTCTGTATCTGCTAACACACACAACAACCCCCAAAACAAAGTAACAAACTACACAATAACACGGCCCCATCCCTTTGGGATATTGTTTTTCTTGTTTAAACCAAGTAACAGCAAAACCAGAGTGGTTTATATACAAAGCAGTGATAAAAATTAGACAACTAAAAAAAAAGAAATCCATTTTCACTTGTGATTTTCACTCTCTTGCTAAACACTGAAGTAGCATCCAAACCTCACCATTAACAGATCTACTACTCATGGCATAAAAAGCAAAATATTATCTTAAAAATACATTTGGCACAGAGACTGAAGCAATTTATGGGATTTCACTTTCACATCCCCCTCATCAGTTAAATCTGATGACATTTCAGGTAAAATTGATGTAAAAAAGTAAACTACCAACTGTTTGCTTACCCAAACTCACATACAGTAGAAAAAAGGATAAAATATCTTAATAAATACACAGTAGCACAACTAGTTTGAAATTTCAACAGACCACACATTTATCTGCATTTGTGGCATTTCTCTGTTCTCCTCTGCAGAGATACATAGTTTATATGAAAGGATCAATACAACTTTTTTATAAATATATCTGTAAGTGAACTGATCACAAACCTCTTCACTTACTTCTTATTTAAAGAGCTAAATTCTATTTAATAGTTAAAAAAAAAGTGAATATTTAAGAGCATTAGCAGTAGCAAAAATTAGCTGTTCCCTGACAAAATATTTCAGATGGTAATACTGTGAATATCTAACTCCAAATATAAGCCAGTTTTTCTCAAAAAGGAATGAATAACTTCTACCCAAACTTTGTTTTTTATGGAGCATCACATCTTTTGAACATCCTAAAATTTATGGGTTTGGTTTTAATCCACCTGAACCAACTGCTTTTACAGAAAATACAGGACCCAGATGGGCTTCCAAAATCATTGTTTCTCAAAAAAATGTAGTTCTAATTTTTACCAAAAACATTTCTATTCTCCAGAAAAGTTAAATTTAACCAAATATCCTTCTACAATGGGAAAAATTTATATTGAATAATTTTACCTTCAGAGTTATGCGTAGTTTTCTTGTGTTTTCGACATAAAATCCTATAAACAAAGTAGTTGAAAACTGTCAAGTCAGTCATGATTCACAGGTTATTTACTCATCTTTTAAATTTAAATGCCAGTACATTTTTCTCCCACTTGTAAAACTCACTGATACACAAATCTTGCAGTGAAAATATGCTTTTCTAGCACATCACTGTTTTGAATGCCACAATCATCATTAGAATTTTGTTTAGATTCCAAAGTGGGGTTTTTGTTTTGCTCTGTTGTCGTTTTTTTTTTTTTTAAACAAAGAATGAAAAAAATATAAATACAAAAAACAGAGGTAGGAAATAAATCATAGTTACATGTAAATGCCTTGTGAAGGTTTCTCTCTTATCTGGGCTTTATCATGCAAAGCACAGTAGTAGTGATATGTCTTGTGACACGTTTTCACATCACAGCCAATGGTCGCTCCAGGACAGTGGCACAGAGAGCACATCTGGAAAAAACAAAGCACAGTTCATGTCACTGGGGATTTAGGACTCCTGAGTTCAAAAATATCAAGGTTACCACTCCTGGGGACAAAAATAAAGGGAATTATGCACTCCTTACTCTTCCTGCGCTCAAGTATTTTTAATAATTTATTTTAAAATCAAGAAATTTGTTTCAATAATGCAGCAGGAAAACAACCACCACATGTTGATTATCAATTCAATGAAGAAAATAAGTGATTTGTTTTTGTGGAATGTGTCTGATGAATGTGACAGTTATTCCCCTAAAGATCCTCCTCCCAAGGACTGTCTGTTTGTACCAACCATTTCAGAAAAGTTAAAATCATAAACTGTACCTGCTTTATTCTGAACTACATTAAGGAAGGTAGGAGGAATAAAAAATAGACACCCATTCTGCAAAGAATCCTGCAGTCACAAATACTGATTACCTGCAGATTTATTTCAGCATCAGCAGCTAACTTTACCTTCTTTTCTGTAGTTATTTCCCTAAGCCCTTTCCAAAACAGTGAAATATTTGTGAAACATCATGAATTTATTTTAATTAGACTAATTTTTGCTATTTCAATTGAAGGAAAGGTTAAAAGTGAGCCTGATATTTTATTCTTCTTCCCCAGTAATTAATTCCTCTTGTGTTAGACACACCCTGGTTCTGGCACAGCTGCTGATGTGGTTCTTAGATTGGGGTAGGAAAGGAAGTCATTGACACCATCACAGTTATTTTTCTCTGTACTATATTTTAGTGACATAACACAGCCCCAAAATCTCAGGATTTCCCATTAAATTCAGCTTTTCTGTGTATCCTGCACACTCCTCATGCCCCCAGAAGGTTCATTCCAAATCCATAAAGCCTAAGTGTGCAATGCAGGACACTCCTTGTATCTTTGTAGACACATTTTCTGTCCACCCCACTTGCTCAGTTAAGTTCCTGTTAGTCTCAAACACACCAAAAAAATACACCAAAGTTACCAAATATACCACCAGCCTGTTTTTCAATTTTAACAAAGTCAACTGAATGTCAAAGCCTTGGATCATCTCCATTTACTCCTCTGCAAGCTCTGAAATGGTGGTTATATCCTGTTCCCCTGTTATCTAATTTGTATGGGTATTTTATCACCTAAATCTGTTATACATTATGGCTTAAGATGTATTAATTTTTGATCAAAGCTTTTTACAGAATCCTAGGCTGAAATTATATCCATCCAATTTTAGTCAGTACCTCAGTTTTCTTTTCAGTTTTCTGAAAGCCAGAAATTACTAAAATAAAAGGGGGTTTTGTGAACACCACGAAGCATCTGCATGAACAAAACAGAACACAGAAGTTTTATAGTGATTTACTGGTCTGTATTTCCTGACACTAATAAAGTATTTATTCCACTGGTGCAAGTCATGCTGCTCAAAGGGTCAGTGTAATTAATTCCCAAGTTATATCATGTGTGCATTCAGTTTGAGAAGCTGCAAAAAAAGTCTGTTCTTCCCATGCACAGGTACCAGAAGAAAACCCACAGGTGCCTTGTACTCCCAAAAATTTAGACTTCACCAGTTTTTATGACTGGCCCATTAAGGGTTGAACATACAACCTGTTCTCAGACAGAGGTGTAAGACCCTCAGAAAGGCTCCAGGTGTCAGTCCCTGTCACTCTGGAAGGAACAGGTCTCCACTCCCAGGGCACATCTGACAAGCAGCACCTCCTGAAGAAGGTGGCCATGGAAATCCCATCAACAGACAAATCTAGTCCAAGCCATCAATATATTCACTAACCCCAGAGCACTGAGGCATTTCTGCTCAATGTGTTCCCCCATGTAAGACCAGGATAGACCAGAAGCAAACCTGAGAGAGGGAATTTGGGCTACTAAAAACATTTACCTTTAAGCTTCCTACACGTGTCAATGGAGAAAGACAAGTTCCTCCAGAGAGTGAATCAGAGCTGCAGCTTTCTGACAGCTACAGACAGAGACAAGGCACCTAGGAACTAAAATTATCTTAAAGTACATTTTCTCCAAATAGGAAACATCTCAGGACTGTGAATGTACTCCATTAACCAGAGCCAGGTTTTCTGCAAAAACCTGGACAAAGTGCCTGGTGGGGAGAGCTATCAAGCTCCAAGGATCTCTCCAGCTGTTGCTGCATCAGAGAAGGAACATGAAGAGATACAGAAGCAAAAAAGACAGAAATCACCAAACACATAAAAAGAAACAACCTTTAAAAAACCATTAAGAGACTGAAGAATTAAACAATTTCTTTATGGTTTGTAGTTCCATTTTCTAACATGTTCTCTGGAAATTCCTAATCACAACATGAATGACATGTTATTTCTTTATGCTTCAGCTAGTTGGAGAAAATAAGGTTCCCTGCATTGGAAAAAAAATCTAATCAAAGCAACAGTGGATGAAATATTTGAGTATTGTTATATAACTGCAGTACCACAATATTACTTTGGACTTCTCTGAGTTGTCTGAGAACTGGTAAATACATAGAGAGCCTTAAACTAAGCTGAAAGGCTTTAATGTGAGGAGTGATTTGATAATTTGTTAAAATTATTTTAAAAAGAGCCTCATTCATTTCCACAAATGGAAAACAACCAGTTCTAAATGAAAAATAATAATAATAAAAAACCCCTCCTGAATTATCTTCTCAGGAATTTAAAGAAGTCATTGCTGCTCCATCTCAGTGATTTGGTAGAGCTGCAATCACTATTGCACCCACATACCTCATAAGACATCTACAGTCACAGCATCAGCCTTTAAATCACTACAAAAGGAGCAACAGAAGTATCTGTGGTAATTAAAAACAGATTTCAGCAGCTAAACCAAGTACTTGTAAAGTAAAAATACCCTTGCCAGGTCCCTAGAATGGGAGTTTCTTTATGGAATCTAAGAGAAAATATTAAAAAGAAATAACTGGATTGGAAACAAACATTTAGGAAATGCTACTGTTCATACGCAGTCATCAAAAAAAATTCATGAACTCAGAAATATTC
This sequence comes from Neodrepanis coruscans, assembly GCA_013400695.1. Lineage (NCBI taxonomy): Eukaryota > Metazoa > Chordata > Aves > Passeriformes > Philepittidae > Neodrepanis > Neodrepanis coruscans. The sequence goes on from VYZS01075025.1 coordinate 25,688, forward strand.
ATGAATTTCTAAATCTGCTAAGGGAAAAAATGCACATCTGCTACAACCTACAATCTACACTGGCCAATGCAGAAAAATAAATTGTAAAAAAAGAAATTCAGGATGTAGTTTTTTAATAATTAAATGGCTAAGCTGCAGTTCTTAAAACAACCTGTTTACATGACAGCAGAACTTAACAGAAATAAACTACTCTTTATCATCTCCTAAAGACACTTCAAAGGTTGGTTAACTGTCATTTAAATTTCATTTCAATATAATCTTGTCTACTGAGGTTTTCTGTTTATAAATCTGAGACCAATTTCACCTCAACATCTTCTGTTTGTTTTAGAGCTCAAACCAAGGTAGTATTTCTAAAAAATAAACAGAGAGACCTCACACCCTGAACAACTTCATTGTAAAGTCACCTTTATGGCAACTTCCATAAGGCCTTTGTGGAAGGTGAGGAAATATTGCCTCCCATTCTGCAGGGGCCAAAGCCACTTACCAGTTTAGTGCCTCTCTTTATTTCTTTCTGAATGTCTTCAATGGAGAATCCACCCAGACTCTCATTGTCAGTGTGTGAGGAAACCAGCGCGGACGAGAACAGCTGGAATGGCAAAGGCAGAGCTTGAGGGTGTCAGTGACAACAGAAACATCTAAAGACACAAACCCACACCCATCCCAGAGGGCAGTGGCCCGTGCCTGTCCCTGGGACTCACCATACACTTGTGATGTGCCGCCACCTTCTGGTTCTCCGACATCAGTAACTGCCCACATTCGTTATCTTTATTCGACCGACAGAACCCACACTTCCTTTGTCTGGAGGAGACTTTCTTCTGTCCGACTGAGCTTGTCATGATTTTAAATGGCCTTGCAATGCCTCTGCAATCCTCTCAATGCTACGGAGGGGTGGGGGAAAAAAGTGCAATCGGCTTGTTAACGGATTGGCTTAGTTTTATAAATACGATGTTGGAAGTGATTTGTCCCTTTTCTTTAAGATACTTCAGTGTAGCCAGAAAAACATGCAACTGGTAGAGGCAGCATTTTGCCAAATTATTAGGAAAAAATTCTTAATGAGAAAAACCAGTTCTTTAGGCAAAAATCAGTTTGAGCATTAATATAAAACTTCGGATGTTAATACAAAACTTACGGGGAAGAAAGAAGAAATAACTGGAAAAGACAACAAGGGAAAAATTAGGGGGGAAAGTTATTGCAACTGATTTTTATAGTGTTTATTATAGGAAAGGAATTGGTAGAAAATACATATTTCTCTTCATGCAATGAAATTCAAAAACAGAAACAAAGAAAAGCCTCGGCCTTCAGAACGGGGTTTAAGTGTAAAAGCTCATGAAGTTTCAGGGCAGATGAGACCATGAAACATCACCATTTTCAGTATCAGCGATGCTGTTTGAGTGGCCACAATGTTTCAGCCACCAAATTTTAGCAGCCTCTGTGCCTGAGGGGCTGCAGTGGAAGGCCCTGTGACCCCCAGTCTGGCAGCTCCACACCAGTTTGCAGTGAGCACACGAGAGCTGCTGCTCTCAGCTAAGAAAAGGAACTTCAGCTTGAAGTCAGGCACAAACTTTTCATGTGGTACCAGCAACGTGTTTTAAAATACAACCCTGAGGTCCTGGTGCCCCAGTCAGGCACCGCACATTCAAAAGTGAAAATAACCAAGGAGAGGATGAGCTTCTTGCCCCGTATTAAGTTTCTTGGCCCACTATTAAGAAGTTTGTGTCTGTTTGGTTCTAAATCTCTGAAGAAATAAGATATCATCATCTTAATACTTTCCTAGAGCTTTCTACTTTGGACATTTGAGCCCTTTTTGTCAGAACTGGCCACAACCTCAGTAAAACCCTCCTCAGCCTTTGTCTTCACGCGACTCAGTAAGAAAAGCCAAGGTACAGTTTGATATTTCTGTTTGGAAAAAAAAACCAAAATCCAGCCATAAGAACAAACATCTGGACTGGGCTACAATGGCCCAGATTTCCATGAAAATGCACTCCTGGCCTCTGGAATCCGCAGGGGCAGCGCCGGTGCTGTCAGAGCCTCACAATGCCGGGATCACTCACTCCTCTCTAACTCAGAGCAGAGGAGTTCCCACCGTGTCCCGCTGCCTCCTCACTCCGCTGCTTCCCCAGCGCATTTCACAGCCCGGGCTCTGACTCTTGGCCGTGCAATATTCGCTGTAAAGCCGCGGAGGAGCCCGTCCTGCCCCCGCTGCCTTTGCTTCCCCGACAGCCCCGACTGCAGAGCCCTCCGCTCACAGCCGGGGAGGAATGCAAAGACTCCAGATCTCGCTGATCTGCACAAAAAAAATGTGCCAATCTGGATAAACCAGTCACACCCTTCTGCGGCGGTGAGAGTCCTCAAGTGTTAAGCACAAAAGAATTATTATCCTGTATTCCGAGGAAGCAAGAAGAGAACAGGACCATTCTGTAACCCCTTCTGAG
>VYZS01075028.1:3539-14222 GCA_013400695.1 Neodrepanis coruscans
TCAGACTGTAGAGGTTATAAACTATTAAAGGAGGATGCTGAATTACTTTCTGGCTTACATATATTTAATCAGCAGTATTACAGCTGCAAAAGGTTTTTATTCCTGGTGATGTGCCAGTCACTAGAACATTAAATTTCATCTCAGATAAATTTGCAATGCTTAAATATCTTCATATTTAATGGAGATAATGAACCTGGGTCACAGGAAACAGAGACAAAGCTTTTCTTGTTATGTACAAACACAAAAAAGCCTCAGACTTGCAATTTAACATCTGAAGCTGAGATGTTTACTGAAATGTTGAATAGTATCTGGCAGTTGGTGTAGTTGTTGATACTCATAAATGCCATGGGTAGCTCCTATTTTGTAATTGCAGTAAAAAAAAATACAAAACCCTGAGATTTCAAGATGACAGTCTAGACAGATTTGACTTTTGCTGCCTTAAGGGTGAGGATTAAACTTTCCAGATCGAAGTATCCATGTAATGTGCATGCCACCATCATGCTGGAGCATTGCCCTTGTTCCATACTGGGACAGAGTGGTTTGCTCTCCCTCTGGCTCTAGACCCTCTAAAAAGATTTTCACAATCAGAGGTTATTCCCAAATGGATAGGTGAAAGCTGACAGAGACCTCACAATTTCATTTTCTGACTTCAGATGAATTAAATATAGAGCATAGAACAACCTATTTAATTTTTGGAATTCTAGCCATTATCACAACCTTGTTACAAATGTGAAATGTACACGTTGTTAGGAAGAAGTAGAATTTCTTCTAGGAAGCAGCAGTTATCAGAAGTTGAGAACAATAAGAAGTATATTTGCTGGGACACATCATGTGATTTTATGCTGCCTTCAGCATCATTAAGCCTTTGCATATTTACAAGCTATTGTAAATAACAAAAGTGCTTGTAGCTCTGGACAAATGGCTATTTCCACATATCCTAAGTGATTTTTTAGTATTAGAAATAGGGGATTGCCAGTAGCACTGCTTGATTTTTTTGTTATGAAAACCGAATGACTTCAGTCCCCTGGAGCTCTTGAGCTACTACAGTTTTCTTCTGGATTTCTTTGTTTCAGCTGTGTAATAGACACATTGTTGAAGTATACAATATTTAGCATATGCTGTGGCTGCAGTTAGTTTTAAAGCCCCTTCCTGCATGATTTCCTTCCTATTTTTTTTTTCAATTGTGAAGTCAGTGTTCCTGAAGCTTATGATAATTTTACAGAAAGGGAGGGGGCGAGGGAGGGAAAGAAGTGCTTACAGCTTCAGCTCATAGAGAGGACAAAGCAGTTTACAAATTTTTAAAAACCACACACATAAAAGCAAAACACACACTGGAGCCTTCTTACTCAAAACTAGTTTTATTTTAAAAAATAAGTTGAATGCATAGCACTCACAAAGATTCCATTGTTTTGGATATTTTGCATTTAGGAGCACCATTCTTATTTATGCCATAAAAAACACATTTTGGTTCTAATAGTAAGAACAGTGTATTTTTAATGTACACTGGTAAAGCCCTTTTAAATAATATAGATTGAAACTGTTCAGTGTACATTTTCTCTGTAGTCATGATACAGCTGTAGTGTCAGGAAAAAACTCAGACTAAATAATAAATTAAAAACAAACAGCATGTAGTGGATCTTTTTACAATTGACCTAATGCCTTAAAATAGTAAAATAAAAAATACCCTATTAAATGTAAATTTGCAGTATTAAACTAACTGAATAAGCCCCCCACCCATTACAATTCCAGTGTTAAGTATTAGTTAATTTTTTATATATTGAATGCCTATGGGATAAATTTACTAATACCCCCCAAAAGAAGAGCCTATACTGCTGTGTCACAAAAAAGATGACAAGTTAGCTGATTTAAAGATTTTACAGAAAAAATTGCTACAGGCATCTGCTGTTGTTTCAAGTCATGGTCTATTACAAGACTGTACATTCATAGCATCAGAGGTAGTTAGAGCACTGAGGACTTGGATACAGCATTGCAACAAATGAAACCAGCAGAAAAGTCCATTTCCCTCTAAAATGGGTAACAGTGCTGAGTAAAAAACATGGTATCTTATGAGGTGGAAAGTTTCTACTTAACACTACTGTCAGACATGGGGAAATACTTATTAAGAGATGAAGAGAGGAGAGGAAAAAACCCCAAACAATCTTGCATTTTAATACAGAACTGACCACACTATGCCTATTTCAAAGTTGATTCTTTAGCATAAAACAGAGAGGGTCATCTTTCCCATTCACCCTCCCATCCCTCTTGACTTGCACATCTATGCTACAAAAGCCCACAACAAAAATTGGGATTTAAAAGACAAAACAAGAAAAATAGGATTTCTTCTCCTCCACAGTAAATAGGTTTTCATAGCATGTTATATAATTCAGCACTAGAAAGAATGAACACAAGTTGTCCTCCCTCCATTCTGAACATTATGGTCATAAATAAAGGTTTCATTTTAATATTGATAATGTAACTTAATTGCCCCTGCTTTCAAAACAGACTCTGTAAGATTCACAATTCTTCAGTGTCATTTGATGGTACACAATTTTAAGTGGTGCCACTAAGACAGTGGATAAGGTGGTAAAAGAACAAAGAAACCAACCAAAAAAAAAGCCTTAAGCCCATATACTATAAAGATATTTTAAAGTATTAAGAATCCCATCATCCATACCTCTTTTTCCCATATTCTACCACAGGAGAAAGTCAGATATCTTCTTGTATTAAAAACAAACCAACAAAAAAAACCCAAAAAGAAACAAACAAAAAAACCCCAAACCATCTCTATTAATATCTCTACCACCATTTTCACCCAAGAGTTGGATGAGTGAAGCTTTTTACCCCTCACACTATCCACTCCACAGGAGATAGTGTAATTCCATAAAGGTATGTAATTAGCACCTTAATTGTGATAAAGCAGTTCATTCTGCAATATATTTTTGATCCACACATTTAGAAGAGTGAATCTCAATGTATCTTCTTCTAGAACTCCCAAATAGTAGAAGAAAAAGTTGCCCCATTATTACCTGAGAATGTCCCTCCACTGTAAGCCTGACAGAACTGGATTTCTGTAAGCATTTCACTATATTTTTTTTTTATGAGTGATACTGTCAGTACAACTGGAGGATGCTTTCTGTTGGTTAATAACATATATGTGGTTTTGTGTGTGTACACAGAGGAATTGCAGCCATTGTAGTCATTCTGGTACAGCACAAGTTCAGCTGAAACTTTCTCTTTTATCCAATTACCACACTGCTGGGCAGTAGTTCACATCTACATTCTGTGAACACTAACATATCCCTTTGGTACTCTGCATAGATGCCCTGAAGAAAAGCCACTCCACTTGCTATAGTATTTTCCCTCTGCCTTTCTTCCTCAAGTTACACCCAATTAGTGTACAAACCAGCAGCACAGAGTAATGAATAGAAAATTCCCTGAGTTAGTATATGAAAGAGTTACTTTAAACATAAAAAGGATAGGGAGAAGAAAAGAGGCAAAAACATATAGTCTGTCCTGTAAGGTACAAAACTTAAAAACTAGCCAAAACACCAGTTAAGTCACACGCCTTAGCCTAAAGCAAATATCCAACACAAGTGGTGAAAATGGGGCAAGAGTATGGAATTAGCCAAACAAGATTTGTTTCTTCCTGTGATCTCCATGTATCTGTAGAAGTCTGGCAGTCAGTGGATTCTTAAGTTTCAGTAAATATAAGGTAAGTGTTAATACTGTATGGTGGTATTACATAAATGTCTTCAAAATAATACTGCATATCTCCTTCATTAAAAGGTAAGTCTGTAGTTAGTCCACAGCTATTTTTCTTTTGACTAATATTTCATAGACATGCATTAGAAGCACAGAATATGCCGAGTGTCAGTGTAAGAACTTACTATCCCCAAGCATACGGATTCTTTTCCAGAGGATGGTCTGGGTGCTTATTTTTTGCAGTCTGTATTTGAGCTGTGGTACTGGTTGCCAATCCAGTTTGTTTTTTTTCTGGAAGGACACCTTTTTTTATTTAATTTTTTGCCCTCAAACTTACTTGAGGTCTAACAAAAAATGCAACAGTTTTCACGCAACTCCCCGCCCCAAACAAACAAGCACAAAGCCATTTTGTACTTATCACCTCTCAAAGCAGGGAGTAATACAGGAATATCGTCCATTCACTTGGTAACTCCGGTTGTAGGAGACACTTATACATGGCTTCACTTCCAGCGGCACAGCCAGGGACATGGCAGCACCAGTCTGTACGTGGCCTCGAGCCTGACCACTGGACTGTAAGGCAGCAGGGCAAGTCTGAAGCGGGTAAGAGGCTGTGTGAGTAGATGATAATATCTGTTGACAGCTTTGCTGCTGTGATGTCTGATGGTGGTACTGTAATGAAGACTGATGAGCCTGAAGATAGTGTGGTATGTGCTGCTGAGCATTAGATTGCTGGGGAGCTGCAGCTGGGGGCTGAAATACAGCGTGCTGGGCTGACTGAGCATGTTGTCCTTTTTGCTTGTTTGCTTCCTTCACGTCGTTATCGTGCGCACTAAAAGGAATTGAGAAGAACAAGATACATCAAAATAGGTAACATTTAAAACTCTTCTGGGGTTACCTTTTAAGAGTAACCTAAAAAGCTAAAAAGTTTCCAAAGCTTTCTTAAAAAAAGAAAATAGTTTCGGCCTACCCTTTACAGTCACTTAAGGTTTTAAAATTTGATTAGGGTACAGTCTTTTTTTGGCATTTCACTTCATTGCATAGCAATAAAAAAATGCAGATAAAAGCCAAGTAAAATACAAATAATACAGCAGTATCTAGAATTACAGTGCAATAAAGTTGGCTACTGTACTTTATTATCCCAATAAATTGCCAGACTACCTGAAACTGAAACTTCCTTGCTGCTTCTACCTTGTTTAAATTAAACAGAGCATACGGTTTTTAAAGACAGGGTATCAGTAAGGTTTTGAAGATCTACATTACAGCCCTTAAAAATCACATGTATATTGATTATATTGATACCCTGTTCTGGGGAACAGAAACCTTTTTTCTTCCTCACCTTTTTTCTATACCACCCAGTATGCTGACCTGAGTTCCCTTTGATTTATACCTGTCTGAAATATATCAAGACACACACTTTCTCACTCATATTCTAAGACTAAGCAGAGGCCACCTACACATTTCATTCCTAATTTTTTATGGTGTTCCCCACCAAGCTGTTCTAGAGCAATACTGAAAACACTTCTGCAACAGCACTTGCATGCTTTAGGTACTAGTCCTTTCATTACACACATTAGTGAAGACAAAAGAGGCCATCAGGGCTGATAATGTCACACTTCTAAGGCCAATGCGATTTTTCCAGATACAGCTGTGCTTCTACTGATCACAACTATGTTTAGATCTGGGCAAAAGCAAAGTTCTGTAGGGGGAAAGCAGATTGTGTAACATTTGTAATCTTTTCCCAGTAAGGTTCACTTGGCATTTGCTGGCATTTTTATCTCATGTCAGCTGTATCTCTCAACTGCAGTGCAAAAATGGATACAGTGAAAATAGATACAAACTCCTGGTCATTTCCTCCCCCCAATAGCTGGTCACTCAAACATGTTTGATCCATCATCTGTTTGGAGCATGCCTTGAACTCCTAAGGCACAGAGTTTTGTCTGTGGAAGCTCCTATGCCTTCAGTACTCGCCCGTGCTTTTTGCTCTCTGAGCAGACTAGAGAGACTGGAAACAAGCTATCTAAGATTCTCAAAACATCCCAGAAAACATTCAGTGGAAATGCAAGGCTGAGGTTTGTTTTCTGAAAGAACAGCGAAGAGGTTTGAGGTGATAAAGTTTCTTTTTTAGGAAGAACAAAACAGCTGTTACCTAACAATATTCCTCAATAGGTAAGTTATTTTTAGAGCAGAGAAATAGAAATTAAAAAATAAATTTAATTGACAGCAGTAATTGATTTAAATTTAATTGACAGCAGTTAAGTGTAACAATAGATGCAGAAATGGGCTTTAAAAAGGCTGCTGCTGTTAACTTACATTAACAGTCGCTCGATACAGGGCACCAGGAAATCCCAGGAATACGCTGTCAGGTGGTGCAGTCGGGTTGGCCACGTTGGTGAGAGACGCAGGATAATCCTTGAGGAAGCTACACATGCAGTAGCAACTAAAGAAGGGGCATAATTTAAAAATTCATGATCTAGAAAGAAGGAATGAGAAAAAGACTCATTTAAGTTCAACACTGTCTGTCAAGACAACAAAGGAGTCATCATCTGAAATATGTTAACTCACCTTGCAATGACACTTCCAGAAAGTAATCAGCATATTTTGCCATATATAACTTAGTCTTCTCTAAGCAAACCATTGGCCAGCCATCATGAAGATCAGTCTCATGGACGGCAATAGAAAGATAATAGTCGATGAAATGAGCAGCAGTTGGGAGGCACAGATTCCACTGAAATGTTTCCAGCAACAGCAACTCCATATGAAGCAAATTCTGTTTTGTTAGTACCAAATTCATGTTAGTCATACAACCCAAGCTGTTCAACTGTTCAAGTTTGGGAACACTGTCTTCCTTTTCCTCAAATTTACCTTCAGGGGAACAGAAAGAGAAGGGGAAAAGAAAAGGTTCAGCACAAGAAGCTATAAAATGAATTGTATCTAATGTCTGCATTAGTCATATTTCAATTCTATGAAGTCAAACAAGCCTGAGACTTTCCAGTAGATAAAAAACTCAAATAGAATACCTCAACAGGGACAAAAAGGGGTATGCACTATAAAGGGCTACATTTCAGCAGATAATACCAAACGCTGTGTAGGATATTGTGCAGTGCCATGTTTCCTGTTGGTTTTCCCATGCTGGCACACAGGAGCTGGGTGCCAAGAGCAGAAGTAAGATGCATTAGGATGTCACTGGCACTGTATATGCAAGGTTTTGTCATCAAATTACTGCCTAATGTGTCCCCATCATCAATGAAATACCACTGTTATGTGACTTGACAAACACAACACCACAGCATTTGGCTTTGATCACCCTCCCACCCCTGCATACCCTTCTTGTTTCTAGAACTCATTAGAGCACAGTTAGAGCTCTAGTAAACATGGCTGCTTTTAATGCCTGCTATGGTAAGGTACAGTTTTAGATTTGAGAGCTGGCAAACTGCTCCAGCAGTTCAAACAAGTGGATTTCAGCAACAGGCATCTGAAAAACCCCTCTGCCATACACAGTATCAACTCTAACACTGTTAGCAGCCTCAGCTTTCCTTGGACTCTTAACTTGTCAGGCCTGTATGTTTTTAGCCTAAAGCAAAGTTTTTTTATGTAGAAAACCCATTAATAAGAGAAACAAGTGTCACATTTCCATACAGTTTGCCATATGGTTGTGCTATTTCAAATTCATTGCAAATTCTTTCCACCTTACACTCTATTCAATACTGCATATGTTGTAAATGCACGTTCTTTGAGTTTTGCAGGACTGAACATACATGAACATTTACTTTCTTCAACACAGGAGGTACTTATACAGGACTTAATCCAATACCAGTCCCAGTCTGTTAGTTTTTGTTTCCCATACTCTAGTAATTACAGAAATAAAAACTTCAGGAGTCACATAATAATTTCTCTTATTACTTCTATAACCTTATCAGATAAATCACAGTGTCATAACTTATTACACCACTGATTAAACTGTTTGTTTAAGCCACAGAGGGCAAAAGTTTAAAATAGCATTCTGGTTTGTGATCTCTGAACCAATCCATACACTGCTTCTCAGAAGAGTGAGTACTTCATGCTTTCAGAGCTCTACTTGCAGCTTGCCATGAAAGATGGCAGAGGTCATTTAAAAAAAAATAAGTTCTCTTCAGAACATGAATTTAATTTGAAAACCTGGCATTAGTTCAAAGCCAATCCATTTTCCTAAAAGGATTACAGTGGTTTCTGAGGCAAGGTTTTCATACTCAGCACAACATCCTTTGCCAAGAGAAGACTGCTGGCTGGTGGCACCTAGTCAAAGTCTACCCTCAGAAGAATCTGAAATAACCCTTTTCTGGTTTAACTATTCCTCTTGAATAGCTGTACTGGTGGAGACGGGGGATGCAATGAAAGGATGCAGTGTACCAAAACCAGTCAACACCAGTTTTGCAGTGAAGAGGTCCTAGACCTACAATGCAATATATCTTATTTGAGAAAAAGAAAATAGATTCAGAGAAACTGATCAGCAAAAAATTGAAGCAACAGTTGGTTCTGCTGCTAGGATCAGGTTCTCTGAACATATTGGTTTAAAACTAAATGCCAGCAGGTTTCCCAGCAAACCACACCCATATTTCTTCAAGGACATTGAAAAGTGGTCCACAAATGTTGAAAGATGGATAGACACCACAGGAATCTAGTTGAGGTCAAATATAGACAGTGCTGATCATAATGAGTGTTTGTAACTAACTCTGTCTTCAGACTATCGTGCATTCACAAATGTATTTCATCAGTATTACACTTTGTATGTGACAACACAGGATTTATGCCTTAGCTTGCTTAGAGAACATTGCAATTTTACAACATCTGAAGTATTCAGAACCACACAGCACCATCAGCACAACACAGTGCACTCTGTACATGGTCTGTTTAATTTCTTTATCACAGATATGCAAATTTCTCATTTCCAGCACACGATCTATTTTGAGATATCCCTAGAAAGACAGTCTTTCTATTCCTACAACACAACTCTAAAAGTTCACATTGGAATAATTTGTTTCCAAGCATTACTTTTTGATTGGTTTTTGTGCCCTCAGTTTCATCAGGTGCCAGCAGTAATCAAAAGAAGAGTCAAAAGAAAGACTTTACCAATTAGTCCAAACTGATGTGCACCTATTTGCTCATCTTTTACATTCACTTTGTTTCCCCCCATCTGCTGTCTCCCACCAAGACACGACTCGCATTGGGCAGTAGGATCTGTGTCACTCTGGTGCCACACACTCACTTGCCAAGAGTAAACAGGAGAGAGCAACCACGTGCAGTTGCTGTGTGGAGATGTCATAGCGGTCCATGAAGAGGTCCAGCAGATACACAGCCAGATGTCTCGCAGCAGGGCAGAGTCTGAACCGATTGCTCACGATGGCAATCAGGTCTGCAAAGTATCTTCTCAGGTGTAACTGGGGAGACTGGCCTTTGTAGGAGGGCAGCTTCAGCTCCTAGACACACAGCAAGTAGTTTTATTAAAGCCATCATTTCGGTTTGAATTGGTATCAGATTAATATAGCTGATATTCTCAGATTTAGCATGGAATTTTCAAAGGACTTCTCCCTTCTTCCTTCTGTTCACACCATTTGAGAATCCCTTTTCACAGAACAAAATCTTTTGTATTACAGAAGAACCCATAAATACTTTGTTTCTGCACAACATTAGTATAACAACTTAAAGTTTAACATCTTTCAACTGGGCAATCTGCCAAAATGACTTTAGCTTTTACAGTTTCTGTTGCATTACCTCTGCTGCAAAGGAGGAACCTCCCAGCAGGGACACAGCAAGGGTATGAAAGAACTCTGCAGCTGCTACAACGCAAAGTCCAATAGTTTAACTCAACCCGGCCCTTGCTACAGCTCAGTCTGAGCAACCAGACCTTGCACTGCAGTGTTTGCATGTTCCAATGCTGCCAAATCTCCTGCAGATGCCTCCGGGAAAAGACTACTGACAGCCAGCTGAACCTTGGGAACACGAACGGGTACACAAACCCCACACGGTCTCAGATTTGTAGGGGGATCCCTCAAAACAAACCCCCTACCAGCACCACCACTGAGAAAAATCACGGCATGATCCTTTTTGAGTAAAAAATTTGGACTGGTTTGTTTTTTTGTTCCCCAGGTTCCTGCCTAGTAGCCAGTACCTCCTCAGGCATACACCAGAACAGCTGAATAAATCACTAATAAATCCATGAGTTAGATTGTGCAGCCCATTCACTGTAAGTGGGATTTTGAGTACAATTACATTTCCAGCGGAAATTAACAAGATTTAACTTGATTAATTTAACTTGATGTCATCAAGCTGGAATGAAGTCACAGAAGTTTTTTAAAATTTTAAGATTAAAGTTCTGAAACACACTATCGAAGTGAAAAAAAAAAACAAAACCCAAAGCAATCCACAAGCAAACCCTCTACCTACTACGCTTTAGAATTCACCTTCCACACCACTCCCTTAGCTTTAGTAATGATAACTTCGGTGACACACAAATGATCCTGTCCCTCCCCACACCCTCACCAAGAAGTTGTTTTAGCAGCCACGTCTTTAGGAAAGATAACTCACTCATCGAATACTACCAGAGAGAAAAAGCACATTTTTTTGTACGTTCCGTCACTGTAAACTGATTTTCAGAGTGGGCGTAAGATGCGCTTTATGAAAGTCGCCCCAAAGAACTACTTCTGAGTCAGTCAAAGAAACTTCCAAGAAACTGCCTAAACCCTCTGCTATCCCCACTGCACCTAGCGTTTGTTTCTTTGGACTTTTATTTGCTTGTCGGGGGGGGTGGTTATTCCCATAACCCCACAATGGTCACTGAACTCACCCCCCGCACACTCCCCGGCAGCGGCACCGGGCGCTGCGGGGGCACCGCGGGCTCGGCCCGGCCGCTGTCAGGGCGGGCTCCATCCAGCCCTCACACAGCCCGGCTCCGTCCAGCCCCGCCGGCCCCGCGGGGCCGCCCCAACGCGCTCCCCACCCGTTGCC
>VYZS01075028.1:14556-31176 GCA_013400695.1 Neodrepanis coruscans
AGTTGCGGGTCGCGCGCACTCGTGGGCTGTGGGAGCTTTGAGGCTCCAGGATTTGATTTATTTTGGGGTTGAGCGCCGGTTCCCTTGCAGGGGAAGGTTTGCAGTAACTTGCATCCCATTTTTCCATAGCCTGTGCCGCTCCGCTGAGCCGTGCCGGTAGCCGGGGACCGAGAGCTCCCACTCGTACCCCGGGATCAGCGGGACGTGCCCGGCACCTGCTCCTGTTCAGGAAGACTTTTCCTGGGCGTTTTCCACCTCTCAGGAAGCCCGTGCTATAGGGAGAGCTTACGAAACAATACTTGGTGCCTCGCAGTGCTTTACGTGTTTGAATTTCCAAATATCCAAACAAAGGGTTAATGAGAAGGTAAAACCTGCTGCAACGGGTGATGCAAAGCGATGGGGAAGCAATACTTTGGATGCAATTTATGTTGAGGGATCGTATCTGATATTTCATTTCTACACTTGCTCAGACGTTTCTTTTTAATTAAGAAAATGGAAGCCAACTTTTTGACATAACCAATTTAATGAGTCTATAAAAGCCTGTTCATTTCATGCTACGTAGTTAAGGAAAAAAATCAAACAAAAAAAGCATTTTTGTGCATAAATGAGAAAATACTTCAACTATTTAGGTTACCTGAAATCTATGAATTTGACAAACCAACATTTTGCTGGTCTGATGGCTTTTTGTCTCATTTCTGTACATTATTTTATAGGCAAGAGCATGCTTAACCTAATTTTGATAATTTGTAGATAAGCTGTTTTAAAATTATTTATTCTTGAAGAAAGGCAATACAAAATCGTACATTTTAAGGATAGGATAAATCTCAAAACCAGACTCCAAATGGAAACATTGTCTTTTACAACATCTTTATGGCCTTCAGAACTGTGATAAAAAAACAATAAACACCAATATGCTAAAAACCTGTTATCCCGGGCTGAAACAGGGAAGTGATATTTCTACTCGTATTAGCAGTGCTTCCTCCCCCTAGAGCTTTTAAACACCATGTAGATTAGTCTTTTGCAGAACTGTTAAGCAAGAAAAAAATATTGATACAGGCTGTCAGATTTCTCAGATGCACTTGATTGACTTGGACAGGAAACACCATCCTGATAAGGGTTAATAACTCTGAGATTTATTTAATTTATATGTAACTGAGAAAAACAATTATGTTGCTGTTACTGCTCTACAAAGTTGAGTGAGCTGTGGAACTGCCTATTTCAGATCCTTTTTCCAGGTTCCCATTACAGCCTATCTTAATTGAGTTGTTGATCTTATGAGCAGTTACACATGTATCTGCTTTTCATGCAATGAAAACCCAGGTTTGGAAAGAGCTTCATCATCCTGCCCAAGGCCAGGATTGCTCCTGGCATGCATTTTTCTTATCTTGGAGACATTCAGAAAATCATCCTATTGAAAAAGCCAAAGGACTTAAGTACAGCCAGGCTGTTATCTGCAGGAAGCACACATTTTTATCAGCTGTTAACAATCAGCCATTGGAATAATCTCCTCGGGGAAGTGGTGGATTCCCCAGCACTGGCACTGTTAAGATTCAGTTGGATAGAGTGCTGGGCCATGTTGTCTGGACCATGCTTTTGCTAAGAAAGTTTAGATAATCCTGGAACCCCCCTTTCCAACTTGGTATTCTACGACCTCAGTTTATGCCTTATCACAACTGGCAGATTTGAGAACAGTCTTGAAGAGCCAAACTGGGGCTGATTGTGTTCAGTTGGCAAGATCAAAATTTAAGGGTTTAAATGTAAATGTGGGTGGCACAACTGTAATGAGAACAGGTTAATGTAGCTCCTTTGCATGTCTTAAAATCAATCCTGAAAGTACTAACCAGTGGTATTTTTTTAAGCGGTCCAGTTTTTGTCTACTTTTGGTGATCAAGGCTGTGTACTGTGCTTTAAGTGTTCTTACATACAGCAGACTAAGGTAAGTCAGGATGGAACTAAATTCAATGAGCCCTTGGAACAATCAGAGAATATTAAATGTGATTTTCAGTGGCAGTAGCTAAGTTTTCATTAGCAAGAAACTGCATGTGTGAAGTATGTGTAGTATGTGGAACCCAAGAGAACAGAAAACTGAATTAAATCTTATGAAACCATTTTGAAATCCTCTTTCTGTAAATGACCCTGGATGACCTAAGCAATGTGTGTCTCAAGAGGGGGATGAAATCGGCTGTGAGAGCTGCTGTCTGTGCTTTGAAAAGGTGCCAAGTAGCAAGAAATACCGTTATTCTTGGAACTCACCAAGAAAAATTATTATCCTGAACTACATCCAAAACAGACTAGAATGTAACCTGTGAAATCTGGACTAAAATGCCTGTATCATTCTTGTGGAATCTTCTAAAGAGGATGTTGTTGAAGTCTTACAACCTACAGACCAGTAATTTGCAGGTTATAGTCCTAGCAGGGTTTCAGACCTGGTGGGTGAGCTGGCTTCTCTTTGTAGTAACGGGGAGGTTAGATCTGTATCTCAGGAGTTGATGCATGTATTTATGTGTTTAAGCTGTTTTTCCCTCCACTAGTTTTCTCATTCTTCTTGGCATGTGGAAAAAAGAAATGTGGCTGTTAAAACACAAATTAAGAATTTGGAAGTAATTGCCAATGCTCTGATCCTGCAAACCACCATCTCTACATTATAACCCATTTCCCTGTCCCAATATAAAGCATCTGTTTCTGGTGTGTTGTTCTTAAGTTTAATGGGACATCGGCCACAGACTACAACAGTTTCTAAAGACTGACAACACAGTTCTACTTCTGTGCCCATTGACATAAGATATATGTCTGAAATTTGGATTTTTCTTGACTGGCTAATGAGATGACTCAAATACTTTAGCTATATAAAGGAGTGGCCAGGATAGAAGCTAAATTCTGAGGTGACATTGCACTGAAAGAAATATTTAAATAACAGCTCAATTTCTATGTTAATTGTGTGTTTGTTTATTGGTTCTTGCTTCTGTTTTGGTACTCCTTGGTCATTCTCATCTCAGTAAAGAGATGCTAATTCTTTAAGAGGCATTTTTGAAGAAATGCATTTTTTGAGTTACAATATGAAAGAATCTGAGTTTTGTAGAACTGAGAATTATTAAAAAAAAATCCATACTTAGTTCTTGAGTTTCTTGTTGCTGAGAAAGTTAGTTCTGCTTTTGTTCTGTCCTTGTTGATCTTATTTTCAAACAAAGGCTGTGTCTGATGACATTCATAGCAGTAATATTTCAAGGACATTTAATTAAAGGGAATGAATCACCCTGCAGACAAGACTGTAATTGCTCACAGAGCTCTTTTGCACATGGTGGTAGATGAAATGTGCAACGTTGGTAAAAAGTTGTAACACTTCAGAAGCATTAATGAGGGCAGTCTCTTACAGAAAGTACTCCAGGGTTGCATTTGTAAATCCTTTATTGAATGCTAAAGGTACTCTGTGGGTAAAAATTTCCAACTTGTCTGGGGATTTGGATTCCCAGAATAGCTACTGAAATGTGAATAATAGATTTGAATTGAGCTGGTAAATATCCTTTGGAACTGTTGACTTTACTTGTTAATATGGCTATTAAGAGAGAAAGCATCTGAGAATGCTCTGGTCTGAGCAATACATGCTTTTCGTGAAGCATTTTAATGAACAAATTAGCTTTTAGTGTTTTCCCATCTTCTGGGAAGCTATTATAAAAATATGTGCCCATTAATGTTTTATTTGGCATTAGGATAAATGTATATGTTTTTGATAATGTGTTAAATGAAGGAAGCATTTCCATAAGTGGAAAAGTGTTGGTGGATATTGTACTGAGGGGTAGTTCTTTTCTGTAAGTCACACTCTTGGTTGTCAGTAACTAAAAAGACAGGAGGAATTTTGCATCTAAAGCAAATGTACTTCCTGCTTGGAAGGCTTCAGTTCATTTGACTGGAAGTTAGTAAAGGTTATTTGTCGTGCAGTTAGTTCCGGGATGGCGGGATAGAGCAGTTAGTCATATACTGTTGTTCCTGTCAAACGTACTTTGATTTTAGTTATAGCCACAAAATTTAAGTAGGTCATTTAAGTGGCCTGTTCCTTTTCATTTCAAACTTAATAAAAATTCTTTGACAGACTTTTTTTTTCATACAATATCTAGGGCTGCCAAATTAGAAGTCAGCCCGGGCAGAGTACTGCATGCAGAAGTGGGACAGGGTCACTTGGTCTTTGAGGTGCTTCTTGTTCAACTAGTAGGTTTTCATCTCTGTAACAGGCACAAGTAGAAAACTTCACACTTCCAGTTTTCTTGCTAATGAACACTTAAATGCTACTGCTGAAAGGAACCAATATTGTTCTGTGTTCAGAGGACTCACTGAACTTGTTCTGATTCATGTGCACAGAGGTAGGGCAGAACTTTGCAGATCACTGATCTTCCTTTTAGGTTAGGGAAGGTTATTCTGAGATCATTCTGAAACTGTATCTTCTCTGCTCTGAACAAGCCCAGATCACTCAGCCTCTCTTCGAAGGGCAAGTGGTTCAGTCTCTAACCATCTTGGTGGCCATCTGATGTATTTGCTCCAGTCAGTTGGTGCCTTTGTTGTACTGAGGGGAGAAGGGGGGTCCCAAAACCATACACAGTATTCTAGATGTGGTTCAACAAGTGGTAAATAAATAGCAATAATTACTTCTTTTGATTATTTTGTTACAACAGGCCACTGTTAGCCTTCTTCAGTGACAGGGCACACTGTTGACTCATGTTCTCCTTGCTGCTGTTGGAGTATTCAGCTTCCCTGCAGTGTTGGTTTGGTCTATGTTGTGCTCCCTTACAGGATGTTTACCAGGGTCACAGCATGATTTATTCTGTGTCCATGAGGAAAAAAACCCCAACCAAATAAAACAGACCAAAAATGAAGAATTGTGAATTTCTTCAGCACATTTGGGGCTGGGGTAAATCCTGCCAAATCCCACGGGCTTTATGTTTATTGAAAGTGTTGTGCTCCTCGATCAATTATTTAGAAGTACTGCACCTTATTCAGTGGTTTGTTGTTTGGGGTTGCAGTAAGTAGGAATAGTGTTTCCCAGTGTGATCATAGATCACAATGAGCTCTGGGATGTGGTTCTACATCAGTGTCTTATGCATGTGGCCAATCCTACTTCTGATAGCCAGAGCCCAGGGGCTCCTAATGTAATCTTAGCATCTCACTATGCTGAAAGAATTTGAGATGTTTATATGTTTGGGACACATTTTACTGTCAGGCACATGGTCAAGTGTTGAAGGAGCTAATTAACAATATTGTATCTAGCTAGTATGTCAATGTACCTTTCTAGAGCTTTATGGACAAGTGACCTTCACTTCTGCTTCCTAATATCTTCTTATGCTATTTAGTACATAATTACCTAGTCACAACACATGTAGTTGACACATGTCTTAAGAGACATGAGTCAGTACTCTTTACTTCTACTCATTGCATTGTGACTCATTAAACCCACTGCATTATTAAAAAAGCAGAAACATACGTTCATTTGGATATTGGTAAAAGCACTGTGATGACTGGTTTAGTGTTAAAGGATCAGTCCAGTTGAAAGACCATCTGGATGGAAGGCTAAAATGAACTCAAACTGTTTGGTTTCACAGCTCCTTGCCAGCCGTATCTGATCTGAAACTGTGACCCCATTTTGAATTAGGGTCTCTGAGACTGATGAACAGGTAACATGTCTAAAAGCTATGCCCTTAACAGGTAGTTAACACCTTAAGGAAGGAAGGGGTCAGTAGGAAGTATTTTTTTCTTTTGAAATTAATCAGCACTGACTGCTTCTTTATCAACAAGGAAAGAGACAGTATTAAGAGAGGTTCTGCTCTAGGAGAAGGGCAATTTCTACCACCACTGTGTAAGAGATTAGAGGAACTGGTGAGGCATTGCTCATTCTGCACCTAAATCAACCTCAGACTTGGAGGAAAAGTGCTGTCAAGAGTCAGTGTGCATTGAGGGCTCTATTTAATTGCTTTGCACATTGCTGTGATCATGTGCACAATTTCTAATGCAGTCATATATTCATTTTCCTATCCCATCCTAGAATTACTTTGAAGGGCAATGTGTAAGAACCATCTCTTGTGCTGCTGGCAAAATGGAGCTGTGTTTGCTTAGTATTTTGAGTGTGAAACACTGCATATCAAAAAACAATATAAATCTCAGACTGAAATTAAACATATCAATATGGTAAATAAACAATATCTGTGAAACACTCATATACCACCATATTTTAAATTTATACAAGATTCTCTTTGGCAAGAAAACAAACTAGCACTTCATGTTTCTTCTCTCACTAATAGCCTCAGTCCTATAAAATGCCAGCTTGTATTTTTTATTTTAAGTGGTGGTCCAACAATTTCAAAACAGATGGCAAAAGTCAATCTTTGTGTTTGAGTTGTTTCTTTGCTTAGTATGTGACTATGATTAGAGTAGGTATTGCTTGTAAGAAATAAGTTGATTGATACTGCTGGGTGTTTGTTTTGTGGATGTTTGTTACAATTTGTAAATTACTCTTTGCTTGAAAATGCCTGTAGAATTCTTTTGACTTGGCCATCTGCAGTTTGTAATTTACTGTGTTGTTATAAAAGCCAAGTGGTTTATTGTTGTTTCACAGTTGTTTTTGTCAATAACCATCAGAATTGAATTGAACTGAGTTCTGATCCTCTTTTAAAGGTTTTAGGAACATAAACAGTGCCATTTAAAGTTATCCTGAGCATGTGCCAGTGTGTTTACATGCTCAAAACTGGCTTTTTGTGTCTACATGGTGCTGTAGGGGAGCCAGAGCTCCGGACTGCAGAAGGTGAAGGGAAATGCATCTCAGCAATGTTGCTGTAAGCATGTGGCTTCAGAAGATTGATCAGAGATGAGAACATATGGTGGGATGCAGCTGGAGAAGAGCAGAAGTAGGGGATTTATAGGATTGAGCATGAACTGGTAAGTTCTTAGAGATTGATATTCAAAGCAATGCTCAAATTGATATTATGCTTGGTTAGGGTCACCATGGAAAAATTGGTTCGTCAAACAGCATCATATGTTCACTGCTAGATCAACATGTGCTAAATCACAGTGGCTAAATGTGTAGAAAAAAATCATGTCAGATGAGACTGACTTTTCCAAAAGTTAGGTTTTACTGCCTGGCTATATATTAAGGATTTCAGATAAGCATTTCAATGGTGAGGATCTAAAAGTGAAATTAAAAAAAAACCCACCACATTTTACTTGGATTTAAGTTACTGATTTTGTCATGAGAATCAGAGGTATAATGCTGCACACACAGAGACACTGATGTTGAAACGGGTTTGGGTTGTGGCTTCAACTTTTGGACTTCTACAAGTGGCTTAAAATTGTTGCTCTATGACCCAAAGCTTTGATCTGGCATAAAGTTTTTCTGATAGTTCAGCTTTGTTTAAAACACTTATTGGGTTATGCTTATGCTATTTATCTCTTAGTGCTACAGTTATATTATACAAGAACCGTAATCACCTGTTCTTTGACAGCCTCTGAAAGCTCACATAAAAGCATAAAGCCCGTATAAGCTCTGTATTTCATATTCTTTCTATTTCAATCACATATAAATGTGATCTGTATAGATCCTGCTATTGATCAATAGTTGATCAGCTGCTGGCTGATCCAACAGCACAAAGATATGGTATTAGTGGCTATGGAAGCCTGGTCTTAGCTATGGATAAGAACACTTGCATTCTCAGTATTTGAGTTTCACTTCCTTGTTCTGTAAAGAAGTTGTCTGTGGCCCAAGTCATGCCATGCAATAACTGGATACAAATACAGTAAATCTTGCTAATCTAAATGCTAAATTGAAATCAAATGAGTAACATGATGTGGCAGAGTACATGAGCTGTAGCAACTGTTAATGTAATTACTGGAAGCAAAAAGACAATGAAGGTTTTTATTTTTTTAATTTTTTTTATCATCAATGGAAGAGGTTGAAAACTGAAATTATTTTAAAAGAATAAAATGACATCCTTATTGCTCAACTTTGTGAAAACATAATACCCATTGACTGAATTCAAATAAAAAACACAGAAGTAATAAAAGAATCTACTAGTTTTGCTTAAGTTCAGGTTAGGTCATACTGAAAATTATTTTGTGGCCTTACTCCAGTGGTTTGTGAGTACTTTCCAAAGCCAAAATATACATTTTTGACTGATTAATGGTCTGCAGTTAAATGAGGGCAAGCAGTGAAATACTCTTGAGGTTGCAGAACACAAAGTGAATTGACAGAGCTCTCCAGCATCACTACAACATCCTCCTCACAACAGGAGAAACATTATTGCACCGTCCCTATCCCCTTTGACTGGGATTTTTTTGTTTCTTATGAAACTTTTATGATGTAAAATTTAATACTGGCAATGTACACTTCACTTCTTAAGATGTACTTTAGGCAGAGAAAATGAGGGAACAAGCCAGCAATACATGATCAGAGAAATCTCCATGGATCACAAAGTAGGAAAAGTGGGTACATGGATGTAGGAGAAGTTGTATGCAGTGCATGAACCTGTTTTCATCTATTTCCAAATTTGATTATTTGCAACATAAATCTATATATGTGTATCAAGATTAATTTTATAGTGTCATGGAAGCATCACTGTTTTATTTAATTGTGCATATATATAAGGAGCAACTAGATGAGCTGATCAGTATTGCAGAGAAACAGCATTTGTCTTGTCTTCCTATTTTCAGCTTCCTTTTGAAAGAGAAATAAATTGTATAATTACAACCAGAGTTGTCTTGTGAACATCTAAACTACTTACTTAAGAGCCTGGTGTAGAGAGAAGATGTCAATTTGGAAAATGGAGTTTAACTTCGGCTATTTTTCACATCCTTTAGAAAGAGTTCTTGGGAGTAAAATTCCAGGGTAATTACTCATGTCTGGCAAGAGCCTGCCCTGAAAACGTTGCCCAACTTTAACCTGCTTCCAGCCAACTGGGAAACAGCCAGGTTGCTCAGTGGAATTAATAAAACATTCAAAGACTGTATTAGCAAAATTTAAACACGTCATAAGCATATCATCACCAAGGTTTAATTGAGGGCTACCCATAATCCAGATTTTTAATTCTCACGCTAGTTACTGCAGCAACTCGGTTCCCTTCCCACTGAAATCAGTTGGAATTTTGATACTGAGAGGTTATTGCTCTTAAGTTGTCAAACCTGGACACTCTTCACTGAATAATTTCAGTGCCACATGCACCAGAAACTGTTCTGGTACCTTTCCTGTTCCCAGCTGTAGGAGTAGCTGTAATTTGAGAGAGTAGCTCTCTATCTCACAGAGTCTATTTACTTGGGCTATTAATGATGTAATTGAGGAAAATAAATTCCTTCGGAAGCAGAAGGCTGAATATTTGTGTATGCATGCTATTTAGAATAGAGACTATATTAATGACCAGATCACTAAGTGTGTCCCACCTGACACAGGAAGAGATGCTTTTTGGAAGCCCAAAGGATGCTGCTTTGCCTTTGTATGGCTTTAGTGCATCTTCCATCCTCAGTATGTTCCCAAACACTGTCACATTGCCTGCAGGCTTTTTGCAGTACGAATCAAGTGGGTTTAGGAGAATGTCCTGGTCCTGGCTGCTTTGAGGACCAGTAGATAGGGACAGCTGCGGGAACTGTTGTGATTTCTACTCATGAAACCCTGGCCAAGAATGTTGAAGGCTCTGGTCTGAAATTTGCTGAACTTACCATGGCCCTTTTCCTGATAATGTTTCTTTCTGTAGAGCTGTCAAATATAGCACTAGCACTTGCCCTATCATTCCCAATAGTATCTAATGATGTTATTCTTTCAGTAGTAGTCACAGAACATCCTGATTTAAACAGCAGAAAGAAACAATATATTCAAACAAAACCCAAGGTCTCTTGCTAACTTTCTTTATTGATTCCTGCAGGTTTATTCCTACAAACAGAACCTTTGAGGTGTGTATCTAGAATAAGGCCCATTCCCATATTTTAAAAGAAGGCACTGAATATTGTTAGCAAAAGTAGCTGAGTAGATTAATATGTACATGTTATGGTTTCAAATAAATGAAGATGTTGCATGCTGAAACCAAAGTCATGCAGTATTAGAGTAATTTTGTAATGAGAATAAGGAGAGAGCAGCAAAAGCAAACAGCTTTTACTTCACAGCAATTTGATACTGACTGTCACATGCCCACGTATTTTTGTGTGCATTTTTTTCTGTACTCTTTACCAAGGATCCAGCTCAGCTTCCCTGAAATGCAAAGGCAAAAATCCTTCTCAACTCCCTTGGGTGTCCTGTTGGTTTGAACCAAACTGTTCATCTGTTAACAGTAAGTGACAAGCTGGTGTCTTAGAGCTCCACTGACTGTGTGTGAGTGCAGAGCAGAAGGCATATGTATTTGTGTGTGTATATGTGTGTGAAATTGGGCATCCAGACTGTGAAATACTGTCAATCGACAGCAGAACAATCAGACAAAAAGCTTTTGTTACTCTCCTCCCAAGGAGCTTGTTGTGATCAATATGTAATCACTGTGAGAAGAAAGCAAAAGATCCAATGTTCCTTTTAAAATATATATATGTATGTACACAAAAGTTTTCATTAGTAACACTTGGATATTTTTCCTGAGTATAATTAAGTTAGATGATATAAAAAAAGTCAATAAACATAGATCATGTCATTCTGTTTATTCACATAACAGTCCTCGTTTCAGAGTTTTTAGTTTTCCCTTCAGTGTCTGAAAATGAAGACATGAATGGTGGAGGGGAAAGGGATGGACGAATAGAAAAAGCAATAAATAACCTGTGAACCATAATCATTCCTAATGTATTAAAGTCTTCAGCCTCGAGGTTTAAGGAGCTGGCAGTGAGGCGGGGTTGGTCGCTGCAGCAGAGCCCACGCTCAGCTGATGAAAATGTTAAGCCGGTGCAACTCGATGTGTACTACAATTTGGTAATTTGCAGCAGCTGAATCTGAAAATGAGACTTGATTGGAAACGTGGCAGCTTCTCAGAACTCGCACTCTTATCCTTGTTTGCCAGCTCGGCAGGGATATCTGTGGATAAGCAGAGTTGGCAACAGCGCTGCTGTTCTACCTCTAGAGGGACCACCAGGACCAGAGATGAAGCCCGGCACCCACAGGCCAGCAGCTCAACTCGCTCCTTTCATTTCCATGTTTGCTCTGCCTGAAGACAGAGAGCTCCAGGCGTCATCAGATCGATAATAACAAAATCCTGAAAGGAGAGGAACCGCGGAAGCAAAATTGTGACAGGAATGGCACTGGCGACGTGCAGTGTTCAGGGAGGCGAAAAATCCCGCTCAACAGGGCTCGGATGTCTCCTGCACCGTCCCCTCTTCTTCCTGCCTCTGAGAGAATAGTGTAGGCAGATGATTGCACTCATGCCTCATGTCGGCTGAGTATTATTACTCTTTATCACTTGTATTTGAGGTTCAAACCACTTTAAATCACTGTCCCTCTGCAGCCTGACTTCTGCCACCACAGTTAGGGTAGAATGAGCCCTCAGAATATGGTGGGTTATGTGATGTCTGGACATCCTGTAGCATTTTGGTCTCTGTGTCTCTGCGTTAAGCAGTTCAGCTGTGAAAATTCTGCTAGGATCAGTTAGGGCAGAAAACTTAGCACTTTCAGAGAAATGAGAAATCACTTCCTATTGTTCAGAATAAATCAAAGTGAACATGGTTTTCTTGTTACTGTCTCTCCAGACATGTCTGAACTTGCTCTTCATCATGACTACACTCTTAAAGCAAAATTCTGCATGGTTTCATTCTACTCTTTGCCAAATCATCTTTGATTTATTTACTTTTGATAACTACCTACAGTGAAATGCTTTGACTACATTTTCAGCTTTTTGATCCTAAGCCTCTATAAACGGGGGTGAAGAAAGATTTAGGTATGCAAATGTAGTTATACAGATAAATAGAAAACATCCATATGAAAACACTGTATTAGCCAGTTAAAAGATTAAGTTGGTTGAAATTTGTAATAAGCAGAGCCCTTCCTCTTCAGCTCTTAACTCCAGCCTGACTTGATATAGCTATGTTCCATAAAAGATGGCTTGATGATGAATTTACTGATATTTGGAGAGTTGAAATGTCTGTTTGCTTTTCATATGGAAAGCATGGACTATGTATCTTTCTTAAAGCTTATACTGAAATATGGATCTGCGTTAAGGAAACCAGGTTTCCCACAGCAGTCTCAGACCACTGGATCCATAAAACAATTTAATCTTGGCTCAACAACAGAAAAACAGCTCGAGATCGAACCTCCGAGGAGGACCCCTGAACAAAGGAAACCCTGTTTTTTTTATACCGTTATAATTTATGCACGTGGAAGTCTGGGGCCATCGACTCTTGCTGTGTCTGAGTGTCCGTCCCGTGGCCGGCGCCGCAGGTCCCCGGGCCCTTTGTTATGCAAGGGGAGCAGTTCACGGCCCCTTGCCTCGGGCTTCCATCACCCAGAGCTCAACCTGCATCTTGCACACCCAGCTACCTGCACCAAAAGTGTTCCTGTTGAACGTAGCCCCGCTGCATCAGACCGGAAAACAGTGAAGGACACAGGAAAAAATTGAGAGGAAACGTTTACATTCTTTTACACCAGCTCTCAGGGACAAACTTGAAAAAAATGAAGAAGAGTGACCTGGTTCTTAAGGTGTTAAACTGGTAAATTGATGGTTTGGATTTACATGTTAGCTTTGCAAGATAGCATTTATCGAACCGTGGGTAGGTCATTTAACTCTCCGGGGCTCCATTTGCCTCACAGCAATGAAATTGTCTAAGGTTTTGTAGAGCTCTGAGCACTGCTAACGCTTGAGTTGATGTAACACTGTGGGCATTGCTGCCCGCACTGATCTGCCCCGGTCTGCTTTGTATGCTTCTGCTATGCTTCCAAAGAAGAGCTGACAGTCAGGAAAGGTGACTTTCTGGCATGGTTTTATTCTCATCTCCTCCCACGGAATGTCTAACTTTGAGGAGCAACAGCCTAATGTAGCAAGCGAACAGCTTGCAGGGGACCAAGTACCACTTGGTAGTTGCAAAACACGTTCAGAAACAAATCAACTGCAAAATTCTCAGCCACAGATTTTTTTGTGTATGTGACAAAGACCAACAGGTGATCCAGCATCTGTGGGTTTAGATAGTGAAGTTCATTTTCACTGGTTTGGCTCAGATCCCTGGGAAAACCCTCTCTTGGTGAGTCTTTAAGGTGAGTGAGCTGGGGCTTGACTGGACACGGCTCAGCTCTTCTGCAGTGGAAAGGGGCAAAGAGGGAGAGAGGGGACTGTTACATGAAGTAAGGGAATGGCTGAGTTTGCAGGAGAAAGTTGGCATTACCATTTTTTTGCCTACTTCGAGATTCCTATTTGAGCAATAAACTGAATCCTGAAAGAGAGAATTGCATCCAGATTAGACAAAGTGGCAGTCCTTTTTGAGCAGACAGCCAGGCAAGGAATATAGGTACTGAGACCTCTGTTTCAGTGGTAACAGTAGTTACTCAGTACTAAGGAAAACCAGAGTTTATCTCTCCCTTCTCCAATCACCTTGTTTAATAGCCATTTTGTTTTTCTATGGGTCTTAGATAACAAGGCAGTTTTTCTCCTTTGCTCTTTCTGTTTGTTGGAATTCTTTTAGCTACCATGAATGTGAAGCATCTGCTTTTCTTCAAGGTAGGAGCTGGAGATCAAAAAGTCCTGCTCAATAATTTTTTGGTGATGGTCGGAGGATTTCAGACAATCCTCTAAGAACAAGAGGCTCTAATCTGAAAAAAAGTAAGAATTAAAATAATACATTTAGATTTCTGTGTATTTATCATAATTCACTACAAGATTAAAAAGAATTCACTGAAATAAAGACACAGTGAGAACTGAAGAAATTTGTCTGCTGTAGAAGTGCAGAACAGTAGTTGTCTGGCTGCAATAAGCCTGTTTCAACTGATAGGGATTATTTAGCACAATTTCCCATGTGTTCAGTATATGGGAAAAAAAGGGCCATGACACTCAAGGAAGATGTAGTAGGTGCACAGGTGAATAAAGGGAAACTGAGGTGTTTTTGGTTTTTTTCTGGTAGTGAACTCAAATTATAGCATGAAATACAAAGACTCTGGAGATGGAAGTGCAAAGCTTCCTTGCACTTCAGAAAATCTTTGTATTGAAGAATGTTAAAAGCTCCATTTGTAACCCATTTTATAGAGTGCTCATTTTTATATTTTTTATTGTTGTTGGGGTTTTTTTTTAATTACTCATGAAAGGGTATTAATGTTTCCATTGTTATTTTCTTCCAATGATTGACTTTCATTTTCTCCGGTCCTTGCTGCTTTCCACTTGTAGTTCCAATACAAGATACACTTTATGGCAAAATATTTTCTTTAAGTGCTATGGTCTCTGTTTATCTACAAATCCAAGCCCTATGTGCAGCAATAAACTGGTTTGCTGTCAGTTAATCTGTAGTATCTCTACTGAATCTGAATTTACCCAGGGTAAAAGCTTGTTTGTCCTCTGATGGTTTGGAGAGAGCCTCTTCTTTTCCACTCCCACTTTGGCTCGATCAAACTGACAGATACCTTTAAGAAGAACCTGATCAACTGTCCTCCCTTCTGGCAAGATGTTTTGCAGCACTGCAAAAAACCACAAAGACCAGGGAGTTTCAACAAAAAGTCTCCCCTACTTTATTTCTCTCCAAAACCATTCATTTGAACTGTAGTGTCGAATCGCCTGAAACAGACTTGGAAGGCAACTTAAAAAGAAAGAACTGCACTTAAAGAAATGGTCTCTTGTGTCACGGCACAGGTCTGCTCTTGACCCTCTGCATATCGATGTGTTACTCATGGAGCAGAGAAATGCTGATAGTTTCTGGCTGATGTAGCTATATATCCCATTTGTTGAAAATAGCTAGCAACTATAGCTGGACAAAGCTATTTTTTACTTTGCTTTTTCTGGAGAAATTGTTTTACAGAATATAGGCCAGCCTGCTGGTCTGTCTTGCTGTTTCCACCAGCGAGTGATGCAACTGTTTTTTTCTGTATGACTGTATGATTATTGTTGCTTTCCAGCAATCAATGTCATGGTGGAATGAATTTTGTTTTCCAGGAAACCTTTGAAATTGGTTGATTCCTTCTGTGAACTCTTACTTCAATTTCTTCAGATCATAATGCCCAAGGTACTTCTTTTTGCAAGTATCTACAGTTTTTCCCCTGCTAATTTATAAGAACAGCTCAAGGTTTTCTTTCTTGCAAACAGCCTCACCCTTTCCCCATGTTACCTATTTATCTTCCTACAGCTCCCTTATAGTCAGGGTATTGCAGACTGTCATTTTCAGAAGACAGTAGTGATGAAGGTGGCTGTTTTTTTTTCTGGCGCCATCCTGTTCTTGCATCCTGTAGATAGACAGTAACCAAAAAGCAGGAAGCAGTTTCATAGCAACCATGCTATTTTTCTGTCTCTTTTTTGAAGATTATGCAAAAAGAAAGTAGCAGAAAAATTGCAGGGATAGCCCTGTGCAAGAGCTTTACTGTTCTCTTGGAGTGCTCCTTTGCTATTTCCCGTTTTTAATCTCTCAATCATTCTGCTATATAAACCAGTCTTTCACTCTCCCACCTTTATCAGACATATGGAAAACCCCAGAGAGCACTACTGTCCATTTTTCCTGAAACCTCTTCTGGGGCAGGTGGTTTTCCATTGTTTCAGCTATTTAAAACAAAAGGACATTGCCCTCATTTAGCTGAGAGAAATGTGGGTATCACAACCAGCTTCAGGAAGGTGTTGCAACTCCATTGTTGGCAACACATTAATACAGAATGAGGGTTAGGGATGCCAAAATAACCTGTTCTACTGCCCAACAGGTTTGAAGTCTTCATTATCATGCACTGAATTTTTTACCTGTGTTGCTGAACATGCAACTCATGCAAGCTTTTACTTGCATGAGCCATCTTCTACACTCCTGGAAGCTTCTGCAGAATTATGTTCTAAATCAGTTATGTGCTCACAAGATGTGATTTCTCATTGCTGCTGTGAAGAAAAAACATGTAAGCACTTTTGATCGCTTTGAATTTTATTTGCTTTCATATTTAATGTTATAGTCTTGTAATTTTTCAGGCAGCATGCCCAGACATTTTTTTTTTATTTCCTTGTTGCAGAGCACTCCATAGAAGTTAATTTTCCCACAGCAATTTCTAAGCTTTTAAATTCCAAAATCACTGCTCACAGGAACTGACTATTTTATATTGATCTTCCATCTTTAGTGCTTCTGCTGCTCTGCACTGGACACACAGACCTCTTTAGAGGGATTAAGGAATCGTTAATGAATAGAGGTCTTTGCCTTTTTTTTTATATTTAACTTTTTTTTTTCCCTTGTACATCAAAGTTCTTCTTGTTGCTCTTTGTTTAGTTGGGGTTTTTTATTTTTTTGTTTGTTTGTTTTTAATTTTGAGTACAAATACCAAGGTAAGAAAACCTCTTACTGCTGTGGAGGTGTCCATCCACATTTATATGGGATGAGGTCTCCTATTGTTTATTCTTAGAAGAAGAATATATGATAATAAAAAGACTTTATTCTTTGAAGAAGGTTGACTTTACCTTCTTGGTTAAGGAATGAGATGAACTTTCTACCTACAGATTGTGTTGTAGCTATGTTTTCAGTCTTCCAAAAGGATCC
>VYZS01075028.1:45534-56558 GCA_013400695.1 Neodrepanis coruscans
GGGATTAGGACCCAGATTGGCCTTGCTGCTAATCTTTTGCTTTATTAATCACTGTCGTCTCTTTCTGCAAATACCCAACAGGTTTATATTTGCAGTTTCACAAACACAATGTTGTAGGCAAACTCCCTTAATTTGGGGGAATACATTTCTTGAGAAAAAAAATGAAATAGCATTAGCAAAACTAACTCTTAACTCAAATGTAAAATAATTGGGATTGGATTTTGCTTATGGGAGATACTATTTCAATGACAATGTTGTACTTGTCTNGGCAACACATCTCACATGGATTAAGGAGTCAGAAAAACAAAAATGTCTTTATGTAGCCTATTGCTAAACTACATCAACACAGTGTAACTGATCTCCTGCCATTAGGCTGTGAAATCCAAAGCCATGGGGCACAATTAAAAGGCAACCTGACACCTCCTGTCTCCAATACACCTTTTGAAATAGCTAGAAAGAGAATATGCAGTTTATCAAGGGATTAAGGATGGTATATGAAGGGTTATCCATGGTAGGTTCCTACTTCAAAGTTAGTCCAGTACTATATGGCCTGGACTCCTACAATCTCCACTCTTCAAATGTTACCACTTGATATCAATAATCTCAGCAAAAGTTCCAAAAATGAATGAATATGGAAGTGGGACTCATTTGCACTGCAATTACAGAAGATTACATGCAATTACACAGTTGTGGGGCTATGCAGAGAAACTGCATTGTGCTGCTGCCTTTGTCAGACCTGGAGTGCAGTAAAGGATCCGATAGCTAAAGATTCAAACTGGAAGATGACAGAAGATTTAAGAATCGTTGAACATATTAAACCAATTAACCGATTATTAGATTTTATTCTAAGAATAACCCTTTACAAGCCATTTGAAACTTTATAGGTAGCCAATGAAACAGATCAAAATTGGATAAAACTGGAGAGATTTCTGCCAATGTCTAACTTGATACTATGATTAGACATATTCAAGGCAATTTCTAGAAGATCCAGATAAAATTCCACATGTGGTGATATAGCAAAGGTACAAAAAAGTAAGAAGATATTTGAGAAAAAGAAAGGAATGTAGTTTCTCATTAGATTCAAGTTTGGTCCAGATTTGATCAGGTGACTGGAATGGAAGTTACTGTTCAAGCAGCAGAGAGGAAACAAGTCGTGTGCTATTCCACATGGAGATATCTCTGTGATTTCCACAGAATTCAAAAGGAATCAAACGCTTATAACAGAATGTCATTTACCTGTCCCAATTGATTTTATATCTCAGGTTAAAATGCAGGAAGCCCTGTTAATGAGAAAAATGTGTTGTATGAGAAATGTCACCCAGTTCTTCAAAAAGAAACACAAGACTTTCCTAATGGATATCAAAGAGTGTACAAAGTTGTTGGTCTGTTGAGAGAAACAAATTAATTTTATAAATGACTAATTCTTTAGGACCCTCATGAGTGTACACCTTCACTTCAACTGATGGACATACTGAGACAGAGTGGGTGAACAACCAGAGCTAAAGTGTGTAGATATAGACATGTGTGCCTAGATGGTAAAAACTCATGAGAGGGCTCTACTGACAGATGCTCATAATTATCAGAAATGAGAAAATGGATAGGAATTGTAGTGTTATTAAATATATAATGCTATGTCTTATATTATGGCATAGAAAAACTTGGTGATTTAGATCTTTCAGTTTATCTGCACCTTCCAAAAGGGAAATTAGTACCCGCCTTGCTAAAGAAAACCAGAGCAGTACTCAGGATGTATTATGAAATGTTGCATCAGGACTGTATGTGCAATGGTGTGTGGTTTCTAGTTTGTTTGTACCAAGAGTAAAATCTTCCCCATTTCAAGAAAGGCTTGAGCTTTCAAGAAAGTAAATCTTGTTTTCTCGGCATTTCTATGCATTAACAGATTGCTGCAGTTTGCTTTGATTCAAGCTTTTCTGGGTTTGCCAGTTTCTCGTCTCATCTGGGCAACTGTGTTCTATCTTATTGCTCATATGTTGCTTCACTACCAAAACAAGAACTGGGTTTTTAGTATCTGATGAAGATGTTTGTGTCACTCACTAGCTCAGTTGTCATTGAAAGCTGTAACGTCAAGATGTCTCCCACAGTCAGTTCAGGCACCTCTTTCTTAGTCATCTAGCCATACATAACTGGTTTTCCAAAGGGTATTGTTCGCACCTCTGAGACAGTCACTTGATATAACCTCTCTGTGTACGTGAGACAGGGCAGGAGGCTTAATGCCTCTTAGTTGTAATTATGCTCTAGATTCTTGCTCTTGAGTGTTAGTTCTTGTCTAAAATCCTGATCCAATTTTCTACATTCTAGACCTCGCCCTAGTTCCTCCTACTGAGTGCTAGTTCCTAATCCTGTCCTTCATCTGTTCAGCCTTGTTTCCTAGGTCTTGCCTCTTTCTTTTTACAGCCCTACTTTTTGCTGTAAGCTAACTTGCCTGAACTTGTTTCAGCTTGGAGTGCACATGATGCTGAAGACACTTGCAAACATTAAGACTAAAATTATAATGAGCCAAATCTTCACTTAACCATGCAAACTTTAGTTTTCATGAGATTAAAACATTCTCCAGGGACAGTGACTTTCATATAGTCTGCTCAAGAAATAAATTATGTAGAAATTCTAGTTCTGGTCTCAAGACAAGCAATTCATAAATGTGAATCATACCTTTAGTGAATTATTAGTAATTGAGTTACATGTGTCAAATAAATACAGGGATAAACTTTAAAATCACACATTTTTAAGAATGCATCTTCCTTTTGCTTTGGCAACACTCGCCCATTCTCAAATTATACCAATAAAAAAGTCTCTTACTCATTTAACATATTGCGAAGGCAGAGAGATTCTTTCTCCACAAAGTTTGCAAAGAAGACTCAGTAACTTCCTAAGAACGTTCTCTCACTTGTACAACAGACCTTTTGTATGCAAGTGATCAGAAACTGTACTTGAAAAATGTGTGCTGAGAATAAGTGTATGTAGGATATCCATTTATAACAGGTCCTCTTAATTGGTTGTGTCCATCTGGTGGGTGTATTAAAATAAATAACAGAGGGAACCGATGTACAGACTCTGCATCATCTGGCTCAAAGCAGATTCCAACAGAGCTGTAGAAGAGGAAGGCAAACATTGCTAGTGCTCCAGCTGACTTGAAAAGCTTATTGTCATCACCAAATCAGGCTCTTTCCTGTAGAAAGAGAAGATAATTTAAAATTAATTTTAGATTGAATGCTGTAGTTGTTTTAATTTGAACTTTCATTCCTGAAGTTTTAATAATGACGGTTTCAATAGCTCCAAGACTGATTTGTGCCATGAAATCCACACACAGAACTAAATAGTTGACTTTTTGCACTGTTGCAATATTGCTATAGATGTGCAGGTGAAAATATAATAGGAGTTCATACATGTTCTGGTATTAGTAATGATACAATTTGCTGTCATCACTAATGCTGCTATGTTTACAAGATAATATATCTTGAAGATGAAGCCTTACCATTATGCTTTCCTGCTGTTTTAACTTATGAAACAAAACTGGGTTATTTACCATAAGAAACAAAGAGTCAAAATTAATGTGATGTATGTCCCTGACAGTGACATATAGGCAACCAACACTGCTAAACACTTCATCATCAAAACCAAAAATCTAGTATATTGGGAACTGGTTAAAAAGGGAATTTTCTTTTTTTCACAGTGTACTGATGTTTCATTTTAGAGAAAGAAATATGGAACTCCTCTTACAGCCATGAAACAGACTATTCATATAAGCATTATTTGAAGTACACTGTACTTTGTGAAAGAAATGAGCTCTGCCCAACCAATGTATTATTTCTTTTAGTGACAAACACAGCTTGGACATTTGTGCAAGCAGATCAGTATGGAAATACTAGATTTGAAGAATGAACTAAAAAGGTCCCACCAAAGAGCTGTATAGCAGGTAAGAATTCATCAGGAAAAAATTGAGTACAGAAAGTCAATACCTTTAATAAGTGAAGTGGCATGGAATAGAAGAGATGTATTTTCTTTGAACCCTCCACTTGTACTATGTTGTTTATCTATAAGATTATGCTTTCTCTTTACAGGTCTTTACCAGAATTTGAAACAACCACCTAGCACTAAAATTATTTGACTGACACTTTTTGTTGCTGTCACAACAGATATTTTCTAACTCCTATGAACCCAATATTCTTAAAAGAAATAGAACCTCAATTCCTTTTTTGCTTATTGTTTAAAGACTGTCTTCCTAAGCAGTTTGTCTACCAAGGCTAAGTTCCAAATTCTTCATGAATTTCCAGCCTCTGCTACCTCTGGTATTGCCCACCCAGATGTACCATGAAGACAGACATACATTTTTATATACTTTTTATGGACATTTTCAGAACATGCTGTCTTCTGGAGAAACAGACAATCACTTCAGCTGTTCTGGCGATACTAAGTAGTAGCTGTAGCTGCCAAGCAGTACATAAGTACATACAAGCCAGGAAAGAAATATAAAATAATTATATTTTTAAAGTATCTATTTAATAAATGTATTAAATGCTGAAATAGAAAAATGCATGAGATTAAGTTTTATTTACTGTCAGTAAAAGCTGCAAAGTGATTAAGAATTTTATTTGCTATAATTAAGGAATGATTTAGCCCACATCATATGAAAAATATCAGAAACAGAAACTCTTCCAGAAAATCTGTATAGCAAATAGATGAGCAAGTTATAAGATGATCACTCAGAATTTCAAACCATAGGAGAAAAACCAAAATGAATTTGCATCTGTAATAAGAGATTTGTAGAGGTTTCTGCATTAAAATTCTTTATGAAATACGTGTGGGAGACTGTCAAATTGGCTCAAAAGTATCAGTAGAAAAGATTATAGAATGAAATGAACAGTAGCAAAGTCAGTACAACCAGAGCCAGAAGTTCCTGTGCAACAAAGAATGAGACGGCTGCATGATTATGTCTGAGATGTAACTTTCATTCACTTCAAGTGAAAGAATAGAAGAAGGCATATGGGGTACCCGTTTTTTTTTAATAGGATTTATGAGTTGAATGAAAGAGCTATTTACTACCTCCTACGTCCTTACAGAGCAAAGTGATAGAAACACTAAAACCCCCATAGAATTAATTTATTGGTTTATTATATAATATTTTGTAAATTTTTATAGTTTAAATTAGTGTTAAATTGAACAAAAAATGTGAGAGAACCAAGACTACAAGTTGCCTTAGATGAAAACCTTTTTAAGATTTCGCTGTTACAAGTAACAACAATATGAATAATCACAAATGTGAAAATCTAACTAAAATGATGTTTTCACTTTTTTGTAATTCACATATGGAACACACTAGTAGCAACACTTTATTATTACTTCTAATTCAGAAAGAAGCTCTTTCCTGTCTGTGATTGAACTGACTGATTTCAAGCAAATGCATGAACAACTTAATGTTGAAAATAACTGGTTTTCTTTAGAAAATGAAGAATTCATAGAATCATTTGGTCATCCATGCTTGGTATGTGTCTTAGTATACAGTTTTGAAAACAGAATTTCCCCCCCCCCCCCAAGTTTCTAAGGAAGTACTTCCATCAGTCCCAATTATTTGATGTGGATTAATTTTTGACATAATTTGTGATAGTCCGGCAGATTATGAAATAAATGGTTCCAGTTGATTCTGCTATCCACAAATAAAATGGATATCTAAGTGAAACCAGGCATGTAGTATTCCTGTTGTTTGTGAAACATGCATGTGTTTGAGGAAAGCATAAAGTTTTCAATTTTAAAACATCACAAATATAGAATTAATAGAAACAATAATAAAAATCAGATTATAAAAGCTATTATTTGCATTTAATTGGCCTACCAGCTTATAACAGACTATTGCTAATGACACATGTAATGGAAAGCCTTGCCATTGTTTGCTGTTTCAGATGCACAGAACAATATGATGTAATACACATTGGGACAGCACAGATACCTTTAAAGCTTCCAAAATACTACACAGCTTACATATGTTTATGGAGACAACAGCCAGCACTCAGCAACAAAAAAAAACAAACCACCAAACTCAAAACTGACTGCAGATATCACAGCAATATTTTTGGGGTGAGAAGTAAAAACTGTTGTGGAATATTGTGTTTTACAGAACATAGACTGTCTTGTGGTTGAACATAATTTTCACAGAATCTCACATAGCAAAGTGGACTAAATTCAATTTATTTTCTGGAATAGAATGAAGGACTAAAACATTATGTAGATTTAGTCCTTGATTTTTAAGAATGGGGAACTTAATAGTGACGTATATATCGTGCATCTAGTTATCCAGATGCATCATGTTTGATCTTTGTATTACGGAAAAATAACACAAAGTTATTTTAGTTGTCATAAAGGATTCATTGGTCCTTGAAAGGTTCTTGAAATAAAACAGTGTGTGATGCCATTTGTGATACTTAAAAATATGTGAGTTGCATTCATGTGCTCTGTCACAATTCAGAGCACTGCCAGCATTAGGATCACTTCTGAACCACCTGAGAAGATTTGGTCTTCCTTGGATTTCCTTGATGGCTTTTGATTTAGTTCATACTCAGAGCATGGTAAAAAGGTAGTTGTTGCCTTCCTTGGTCCTCTCTACAGTGGTAAGGCAGCCTTTTATTTCATAGTTCATAAGGGGTTCCTAGTGTTCCTGCAAATGGGAAGGCTGTAGACTATTGCTATTACTGAGAATTTTTGGGGAGCATTTTTGCGGATGCTGACTCTCATGACTAAAGAGCTCTTCCATGAATTTTGGGAGAAGCTACTATAAAAGGTCAGTCTTTTTGGTGGGGTTGCCCATTGTAGTTTTTCACTGGATTGCCATCTTTCTCCCCCCATATGTTCCTACAGAGATCTTAATCCCAATAGAAATTTATTGTTAAATTGTGTGTTTTAATATAATCTTTGATTCCTCTTGTGCTACAAAGAATCTCAATATATATGATAAATTAGGTGTTAACCTCTTTTTTCTTCTCTCCTGTTGGTGTCTTACAGGTTTTCTTTTTCTGTCTTGTGCTTGACATCCATTCATGTTCCAGATTTGAATAATGAAGTGATAAAATACAGATAAAATATTTGTTTCCATTTTATATGTTAATTTGCCGGGATTAATAGTTGACAATATGATGTATATTTTGATTTCAGATGAGGAATACTAGCATTTTAACACACATTTGATAATGTAGCTGCTCGTTAGACTGATAATTTTCACAGATAATTCTTTTCCGCTATCTTGTCTGATTTTAGTGCTGCAGCCAGAACTATCCTGTTTTTCTTTTTTCCCCCCTTCAGTTGTAGTTGTTTTCAGATCCCCCAAAACACTATGGGTATGTATGTACAATCTCCAGTTCTGACTACTTGGAAAAATGAAATTAATTGTAAACCACAAGAATACATTCTGTGCTTGCTTTTGGCATGGATTGTTTCATTTGGGTGTAGTAGAACCATCAATGATATAATTCTTTTCTTGAAGACATTCTTTAGGGCCAAAAAAACCACCCCAAAATGGCTTCTATTAACTTTCTTTTATGGTCTAGGATACAAAGGAAATAAATGATGTCAGTTGGAATGAGAAATTAAAAATATATTCATGATTAATTTATCCTTATTACATGCACAAATAAAGACAGCAGAACCTTGTTCTCATATTTACTTGAGTAAAAAGTGCGCTTATTAAACTTTTTTGCAACTAGTGAGATGTGACAAGTTTTGTGGAGAAAGATTAAGCTGAATCAATCAGCTAAATTGTTCATGAGACAGTTTTAAGCCTTTTATTTGGGAAACCCTTTTCCTCTTTGCTTTATATTTTAAACACACGTGGAGAGAGGACTTCCTTCCCAGTGACCTCTTCAATCACAATTCATCTTTAGTCTATTTCTGCTGGGGGCATTCGCCCTTTTCTGGCCGTGGTGCTTCTGAATTTCCTTCTTCTCCTGTTCCTTCACACTCTTTGATGGTCCTGCTTCGGGTGATCTTCCATGAGGCACCAGAACGTGGAACAAACGCAACGAGCGCGCTACTGACAACACGTGCTGTTTATCCCCTCTGTAAGCAGTGAGGATATTGTGTCTCCCACAAGACAAGCGCTTCATTTGTACTGATTTTCAGCTTTGATTTTTGTGTTATTTTGAGCATATTAAAACACACCGGCTGGTGTAACGCACGTGTAACGTTCTGGACGCTGTAACTGCTGACATCTACAGACGGAGCCTGCTGTGTCTGTGCAGGTCAGCAAACCCATGCCCAGAGTGGGGCCCGAAGAGTGCGGGCCAGTCCCTCCCTCCGGGGTGTTTTGTGAGGGGCAGCGCCCGGTGCCATCGGTGCCCATCGGCCCAAACACGCCCTTGGGCGAAGGGAGGCGCAGAACCACCCAAGGTGGGGTGGCCGGGCAGTGCCCTTGGCCCTGCCACGTGCCCAAGGCCCACGTGCGAGAGGATGACGAGGAGGAGGGAGCGAGCGGAGGCGGAAGGTGGGAAAGAGAGGGAGGAGGTGCAATGGGAAAGGGGGAGGGGGAAGGGGAGGAAGAGGAAGAGGAAGAGGAGAAGGAGGAGGAGGAGGAGGAAAGCAGAGGGGGCTTGGGCCGCGGCGGCCGCCGTCCGTCCCCTCAGGTGAACGCGTATCCCTCCGCCGCGGCCGGGCCCGCACGGCAGTGCCCGGATGGGAGCGGTGATGGCCGCCGGCANCCCGGTGCCCGGTGCCGCCGCCCCGGCCCGGCCGTGCCCGCAGGTGGCAGTTTCGCCGAGTGTCCGTCTGTCCGTCCGCGCGTGGGAGCGCTCGGAGGGATTGGGTGACTTAGTTTCGTTTTGTTTTTACGAAACGCAGCGCCGCGCTGTGCGGTGGGGTCTGCCCGCTGCGGCTCCCTGGGTTTCTTAGTGCCTGTTCTGTACATTCTTGTGGGTGCCCAGGGCTTGGCGGACGGGAGGGCGCCGCTCTCGGCTTGGCAGGCACATAGGGAGGGACTTCACTATAGGTTTGGGTTTTTTTCTTAGTAAATTTTAAGTCAGCGTAAGTTTTTACAGCAACCGGGAAAATACCATCTGCCTGGATGCGTATTTTGGATTTTGTTCTAAACGGAAAAACGTAAAAGTTACCTAATTTAGCAGTGTCGAACTCCTGTCATTTCTCTCTAGGTCAAAGTATATATCTAAAACTTTTTTTCTGTGTGTAGTTTCTTCGAGCAAAATACAGACATATTGAGCACTTTTGGAGGAAGAAAATTGAAACTTGGAGCCTCAAGTGGTTACTTGTGCTTGTGCTTAGTGGTTTGGCTTTTTTTTTAGTGAGAGTTACTTCTTTCCATCCTGTTGTTATCATGCATTTATGCTTACCAGTAATGAATGCTGAGATGTATACAAAGATAAAGTTAAAGTAAACCTTGTTATATTGTATATATACAGTATTTATATTATTTTTGATGACGTTCTTTGGGGGAGAACATAGTACATTTTTTTTTCGTCTTCAGTATATTAAAAATGCACATAATGTAAAATTCTGAGGGGTTTGTGCTTTTCAACTTTGATTTACAAATGTGTTTACACCTTTTAAAATACCTGTCCTTTTGTTTCTAGCACTTTTTTTAGTATTTGTTGTGACTGTGGCCTTTTCTGAGTCTTGCATATTTGCCTCTTCTATGCTTGTGGAAAAAAAACAGCTGTTGAAGAACTGAAGTCAAGTCTTTTCTTA
Source organism: Neodrepanis coruscans (assembly GCA_013400695.1). NCBI lineage: Eukaryota > Metazoa > Chordata > Aves > Passeriformes > Philepittidae > Neodrepanis > Neodrepanis coruscans. The sequence goes on from VYZS01075028.1 coordinate 55,234, forward strand.
ATGCGTAAGTCAGACTTCTTTGATAATGTACGTTTTCTTTTAACAGTTGTTTAACAGTTGTTTCTAGTAAATAGTTTTATTTGTCAGGCTGCAGGTGGTTGTCAGTGGAGGTATGCTACCAACTAATTACAAAGTTAAGTTGCAATTTATAAGGTTAATTAGTTAAAGGAGATCTCAGTTCAAGTTCAAATATGCCAAACTAGGACTCTTTGCCAAACATAAATGTTTTATCCCGTTAGTGAAATGTTGCCCAGTTGAGGAACACACTGGCCATATATTAAAAGCCTGAGCCTTGTTCTCTGCGGCATCTTATCCATTTCTGGTTTGTATAGTGTTAAGTGTAAATGTGCTTCAGGTTTCATTGTTTGGGCAGTATAACATTTTAGTCTGCATGATGAGCAGCTGCTGACAGGATGATGTGTTGCATCATGCAACCTGTAATCTTTGTGTTGCATTAAAAAAATTCTTCCAGCAAACAAGTCCAAATAATTTTTAGTTGTTACTTCTTTATGTAGGAGTTCAGCTTGCTCCTGTTGAAATAAGGGATTTACCATTGACAAGGGGAACACATTATAACACAGTTCTCTTTTGGTCAAAGAGGAGTGTAAATGCACATGAGTTGCATCTTTGGAAGACTCAGAGTAGGGTAATATCCCATCTATTAATTTCCTGTGTGGAAGATGAGAAATGTGTCATTGACTTTAGAGAAAAACCAAAATCCTGTACGCAAAGTGTTTTCACTTGGAAAGACTCCCAAGCAGGGGTTGTACATCTCTGCAGCTGTTTTTTTGTTTTTTTTTTTAATGTCAGCTCTATAGTTGAAGTCTTGCAGGTCTCGTAGCTGGAGAGCACAGTTAAGTGAATTTATTTGATATTAGATTCTGTGTAAAATGTCAAAGTCTGTTTTGCTTACTGTTTTCAAGAATTGTGCAGAAATGCTCATACCTTCTCCAAAGCAGTGTAGTAAAGCATATGCTTAAAAAGAGAAGGGCTTTGCTTTTCTTGCTACATGATTCATAAACGTGGAATTGAAAATTTTTCAGTCTCCATTTTCTTTGTCAGATATTTGCATATCTAATTCTAGATACTTCCTTCCCACAGGACTATGGGGAAATAGTGGAAGANGGGGGCTTGGGCCGCGGCGGCCGCCGTCCGTCCCCTCAGGTGAACGCGTATCCCTCCGCCGCGGCCGGGCCCGCACGGCAGTGCCCGGATGGGAGCGGTGATGGCCGCCGGCAGCGCCGCGCCGGCCCATGGCGGGAGCCGCGGTAACTCCGCGGGAGGCACCGGGGAGGGGGGAGCGGGGGGTCCCCGCGCCGTGCGGG
>VYZS01075029.1:3956-20983 GCA_013400695.1 Neodrepanis coruscans
TTTTACTCTTGATTTCTCTCGCTTTCTCTCTCTTGTATTTATGACACCACTAAATCAATGCAAATAAACATATGCTTTCTTATATCTGGATGATGTGGTGATTTTTTCAATCAAAAAAAAATCACTCTAGAAATTATTTCTGAATTTAAATCATTGATAAAATAAGACAGACTTATCCTCTTTTTTGTCTTTTGGACATAAATCTGATCTGTGAATCCTAATCAACATAAGAAAACTATCGAATCTCCTAAAGTTAGGCTCCTAAACCCTGGAAAGAAGATTTGCATCTGAAAACCTTTCTTTGGTGTTGGTAATAACCCAAGTTAGAGGCCATAGAAGCTTATCATACAATTCCATACACTTCAGTGAAAAGTATCACGAAAAGCAATATACTACAACGTTAGGAAACAAAGACACAGTTCACAAAAACACTTCATTTAAAGCAATCAGTAACTCTGCTTNACAAAAACACCCGATCTAAAGCAGTCAGTAACTCTGCTTAGTACAAGTCTCTTTGGTTTTATGTCACCCCTAAGAGAAAGAAAAGAGTAGAGGAAGAAAAGAGAAAAACAAACAAACAAAAAAAAAAAAAAAAAGAGAAGAGAGGAAAATATCATGAGTCACACGTTGCCAGATCTTCAGGCAGGAGGCCAAACTCCCAGACCTCAACTGACTCATTTTCTCTCTCCCTCCACCCACATGGAGCCCCCATGCAGCTGTTTAAATATGGTTTGGCTACTGGTGGGCCAGGACATCTGGTCCTCTGATCATTCAATGCCCTCCTAGTCAGAGGCAGAGATGCCACAGCTGCAAGATTGGCAGGCGGAAAAAAATCTTAGCCATCATACCTTAAATTCAGATACATAAAATCTCTCCTCCTCTTTGTGCCCAGCTCACAACACAATATGTTCATGGACAGTGTAAGTCTTTTTGCGCCAGATAAAACCTCATAAGGTCCAGACTTGGTGTTTGTGGGTTTTTTGTTGTTTGTTTGTTTGTTTGTTTGTTTTTTATGGCTCATCTCTACCATGAGGGTTCTTTTGGGCTTAGAAATAGGCTAACAAGATGTTAACTGACTGTATATTAAAACTTTAAATCCTGCCTCAGTGGGCACTGTTCACATTTCATTTTCATATTTTCAAACACTGAATTGTGCACTACATTCAAAACACAAAACCTGACATTCATACACTTTCATATTGATGAGTTTAATACAAGATGTTTGTTACTGCCTTTAATTTCAGTCTTCACATTTAAGCCAACAGATGTCATGCTCACCTTGCAAATTCCCCTAATTTTGAAGGATTTGGGCCTGATAGTCCTTACTCTCTGCTCACTGTCAAGGTATGAGGTTTTAGAAAAATATTTCAGTAGTGTTCAGTTTCAACACAATGAAATAACCAGATGGCCTGTCCTTTTTCCTGCCTTCTGTTTCTTGGATTCAATTACAACAAGAGATTTGCTTATCTATGGGAGGGAGTCTAGCAGACACCAACAGCTGTTCAGGGTGGTGGATATTCTNTCTACATTAGCTAAAATACCAACAGAGAGGTAAAAAAGACATATATGCTTAAAAATCCAAGACACAGAAAATAATTGAGTTTCTATGNTGGATATTCTTCAACTGTGCCATGAAAAAGCAGAACACCATTTTCTGAAAAAAAATACCAAAAGTAGTATGAACTAACTTTTCCCGAAACTAGCATTCAGTTCTGTAACAGCAACTTATTTACAAGGCTTTGTCTTTTTTTAAAATTCTTAAAAAGGTGAGAGGATGCTGACTTTTGTCTCAGAGAGACAATCTTGTTTGCAGAAAGGTTCACACTGCAAATACTTTGATATTCATGGAAATGCCAGGTTTTTTCCCATGTTTCTGTGATTACAGTTCTAATAACAATTTGCACAATGTGAGCAATCTAGGTAGGTACTTTTTAGAGAAGAGCTAAACTTATACTTTATATTTTCTTTCAAAACTAGGTATGTGATAGCAATGGTTAACANACAGCGGGTTGTTAGCTGGCAAGGTTGATACTATCCTTTTTAATGACAGCCTAGACAAAAGATCAGCCTCGACAAAGTGCATGGACTTTTCCCATAATTTTGAAAACTGCTACAGAAAAATCCAGCAACATTTCCGAGAACAAAATGCTCTTTTGCATGTATTCACCATCCCAGAGGAGCAAGCACTCAGAACCAGCATATTAGTCTGCTGCATTTATTTTTGACAGTCCAGGGATGCAGCTTCCAAAATAACTATGAGGAAAAGTTTTATGCAGAGTAGGCTAAAGACTAAGCCTTAGACTATTTTTGCAAACTCAGTGTCGTCTTGGGGTGAGAATGTCTTAAATATTCTCACTTCCTTAACAAGTGTTTTGATTATTATCTTTTTACTGTCTTACTGTCTTGGTCATTAGCCTGAGTGAACATGTTCTAAATTTGGCTAGACATTTGGACTTTTCCAGCAAGCTGTATGAAGGGAAGACTATTTTATGTCTTTTCGCAGAAGGCAACTACTTTTCTAATCTGTGCTGTAGACAGACATTTATTCCAGTAAAATTTAATGTGCCAGGAAAGGTTCAATTTGAGGCCTGATGTATGATAGGGGACAGAGTCACCTTAGTAGGCTAGAGGGGACTCCTGCATGGCACTCTTGAACTTCTACATCCATGGAGCATTCTAAAATTTTAATGGATTACACAGTCATTCTTGAAATGTCTACCATTTTAGCCATATGCCTTTCATTGTTTCTGTGTCACACTGCAATTCTGCTTAAATTTCATTCATCTCAGGATTGTATAATATAAGCAGGAGCAGAAATCACTTGCAGTTTTAGACTTATTCTCCATTTGAGATTGAATTGATGTAGAAGTTCCTCAGGGTGCCTTAGATAATCTAGTTCAGCACTGACAACTTTAACTTCCTTTTAAGCAAATACAATCTTCTCTGTGCTCTCACCTTGGTGAAAAAGAATAAAAAAGAGTGAAATACTGTCACAAAACCTTGAATCACACAGATAGTACTCAGAACAAGAATAAAGCCTTTCCCCCCACATTTATTATACAGTTAAATATTAATCAGTTTATGTACCTAGTTTTCCCAGAATTCTACAAATTTTTTGGAAGAGTCTTGAAGCTTAGACTTTATCCCTGGTTTGACTTTTCACAGTTTTGAACTTGAAGCAGTTTTTCAATTCAGTGACATGCATTTTCAAGAAATTCTAAATAAGTAATGCACATTTTTAAAAAGATGGTTTGAGGAAGTCAAAATCAAAAAGCTCATACAGGCTGCCAACATCAGAGAATGTAAAGTAAATGACAAAGTCCCACATCTGTTTCACACTGTTATGCAGAGCTATTTCAGAGGCAACTGGTCAGTGTTTCAGTAAGTAGTATTTGTAAACTAAGTTCAGGGAAACAGTAGAGAGCCTACAATCTACTGTTTGTTTTTTNGTATGTGATTGAACTAATGATGACCGGATCAAAATTCAGAGCCACACAGATAAAAAAATACTTTGTCTCTTGATCTCACTGTATTTGTAGATATAAGCAGAAACTGAACTGGTTTGTGTGGTTATGAATAACAGATCTCTGAAGGTGCTTATAAAGAAGTTCTTTGATCCTTAAAATCCTCCAATGCTGAAAACATAAGAGTTAATAGATTATAGATACCTTCAAAAAGTAAACTGAAATTCCCACAATAACTCTTTTCATTGTAGATACTGAAAGTGAGACCTGATCAACTCTTGAATGCCCAATACTTTTTTTGAACTGTTATAGAGACTGTTTATTATGTATTAACATCTCAGGCCAGCTTCTCTGACTTTATCATATTATAATTCAGGCATTGTAATGTTATTTCCACTACTCTAGGCACAGCTTCATCCCCAACTATTTGCATAATATAATAGAAACACATTCCTAAATAAGATAGCTGTTCATTTTCATAAACTAAAAATACTTGGAGTTCAAAATCGTTCTAATTAAATCATTCTCACAAAAATGTTTATGTGACTTAGAAAATCAAGTACTATTTAGTTTTGTTTTTCTTAGTCAGGGGAGTAAGTAGAAGATATATCTTAAAGAAAAGTTGCAAGTATTTCAAGAATTGTTTCCTGTATCTCAACGAATCTTCACTAAGGCAGGCAGCTCTGTTAAGTCCAAAGAGGTCAAGTACCATAATCTCAGGGCAGGAGGTAGTTAATTCAATAAGGAAGGGTTTCAAAACTAGACTTCAATTTATATTCTACGAGCTATATAGGAATGTCTGCATGTTTAATACTGATTACTCTGTGGTCATATTGTGAAAGATTTGCCCTATGACATGTCGAGATGGCAACACAGAAATCCATTTGCCATATGCTTAACCTTTCACACCACAGCTGAATTTAGTTACTATGTGTACTCAACTTTAGAAACAAGTCCATTCCCATGGGAATAATGGAAATTAAAGAAAACAAGTACTTCACCAAGATCACAAAAGCAATGTCACTTACCACACATTGTATAATATTCAAAATTACATCTCTGTTAAAACTCTTATCTTTTCTTATATACTTCAGCTTTTACTAGCATGTTCAAATTAAATTATTTACTTCGCTTTTCAAAATAACAACAGAATTGTCTGGGTTCATGATACCCATGATCACGATACCATGTGATATGCATATTTATGTATCAGTGTGGTGGTCCTGCAACGACTTGTTATGTGTGGTTTAATTCTTGGATTTAGAGCTAGACAAGGCTTCCAACAGACTCAGAAACACAGCATCAGCAGAACTAAGATAAGCCTCACCACACATCTGACGTGCTGGCAAAGGAACCAGTCATATATTGGATGATGACAAGAGATCACTGGAAAGTATTTGACAGCATGAGAAAATGGCAAATAAATAAGTAGCAAGTCTCAAATTCAACGAAATAAATATTCAGTCTTTGATATAGGTATTTATTTATCATCATCGTCTGGGAAAAAAAAATTGTTTTGATACCTGGATCTAGCACACATGCCTTTGACTAAAGTTGAGCTCATGTATTTACAAGTTCTTAAAATGTTCAATCTTTGCTCATATATTTAAAAGTTTTTTAAATTCTCAATATTCTAATAACCTTATAATACAAAACCATTTATGTTTTTGTTATTATTATTGGACATTGACAGCAGAATATTAGGAGCAGTTGAGTAGATCAATAATTGCTACAGAGCCTGAAGAAGATGTCCAATATTATCATACATATATATATATATGTCTAGATATTTGTACAGGCTTTACCATGTATCAATCTATATGTAATGCAAGAGAAACGGAATTGGAGAATTATATTTTAAAATGTATTGTTCAATATACACAATATTCTTGAAAGATATTTTGATCCTTTTTATGAAAGGAAAATATCCACAGAATATCTTGGGCATTTTTAAGATTTATTTATGTTGTTCTATGATCCTTTTAGACAAATAGTGGATCAAAGAAAACAAAATTTGAGGAAAATTAAATGGATGGAAAATAAGGGGATCAAAGTCACACTTCAGGCTTTCATCTTTTGAACTTCCAACAGCGATAGTACTTGTGTCCATGAAATACCTCCTTTGTGTCTCNTTTTTTTTTTTAGGTGATTGCAATATATGCATTGTTTTGAATCTTTGGATATATAATTACTATGCATGATTTCTAGCTCATTCACGTATGGCTTTCTGAGGCGTTTTAGGGTTTTACCTGACTGTATTTTATATTATATTTTAGGAAAAGATTGAAACTTCTGTTTTTCTGAATATCTAATTTAAAATTGGAGAAATACCAGCAAAGGAAGCATTTGAATTCTTTTGCCTCTAGGATATTTTTTTTTTTTGTGAAAAAATCAATAGCTCGATAAGCAAAACCTTTTTTATAGAAGAACTGTGCCATAGATGTGAAGTATATGATGAGATAAAACTGGCATTCTGTGTCTTGGGTGAATAGACTAAACACATTAGTTAAATAAGATGGATTGTTCCTTTTTTTGATATGCTTTTGTATAGGATCTGCTTCTCAGTATGTGATTGAACTAATGATGACCGGATCAAAATTCAGAGCCACACAGATAAAAAAATACTTTGTCTCTTGATCTCACTGTATTTGTAGATATAAGCAGAAACTGAACTGGTTTGTGTGGTTATGAATAACAGATCTCTGAAGGTGCTTATAAAGAAGTTCTTTGATCCTTAAAATCCTCCAATGCTGAAAACATAAGAGTTAATAGATTATAGATACCTTCAAAAAGTAAACTGAAATTCCCACAATAACTCTTTTCATTGTAGATACTGAAAGTGAGACCTGATCAACTCTTGAATGCCCAATACTTTTTTTGAACTGTTATAGAGACTGTTTATTATGTATTAACATCTCAGGCCAGCTTCTCTGACTTTATCATATTATAATTCAGGCATTGTAATGTTATTTCCACTACTCTAGGCACAGCTTCATCCCCAACTATTTGCATAATATAATAGAAACACATTCCTAAATAAGATAGCTGTTCATTTTCATAAACTAAAAATACTTGGAGTTCAAAATCGTTCTAATTAAATCATTCTCACAAAAATGTTTATGTGACTTAGAAAATCAAGTACTATTTAGTTTTGTTTTTCTTAGTCAGGGGAGTAAGTAGAAGATATATCTTAAAGAAAAGTTGCAAGTATTTCAAGAATTGTTTCCTGTATCTCAACGAATCTTCACTAAGGCAGGCAGCTCTGTTAAGTCCAAAGAGGTCAAGTACCATAATCTCAGGGCAGGAGGTAGTTAATTCAATAAGGAAGGGTTTCAAAACTAGACTTCAATTTATATTCTACGAGCTATATAGGAATGTCTGCATGTTTAATACTGATTACTCTGTGGTCATATTGTGAAAGATTTGCCCTATGACATGTCGAGATGGCAACACAGAAATCCATTTGCCATATGCTTAACCTTTCACACCACAGCTGAATTTAGTTACTATGTGTACTCAACTTTAGAAACAAGTCCATTCCCATGGGAATAATGGAAATTAAAGAAAACAAGTACTTCACCAAGATCACAAAAGCAATGTCACTTACCACACATTGTATAATATTCAAAATTACATCTCTGTTAAAACTCTTATCTTTTCTTATATACTTCAGCTTTTACTAGCATGTTCAAATTAAATTATTTACTTCGCTTTTCAAAATAACAACAGAATTGTCTGGGTTCATGATACCCATGATCACGATACCATNTGAAGAAGATGTCCAATATTATCATACATATATATATATATGTCTAGATATTTGTACAGGCTTTACCATGTATCAATCTATATGTAATGCAAGAGAAACGGAATTGGAGAATTATATTTTAAAATGTATTGTTCAATATACACAATATTCTTGAAAGATATTTTGATCCTTTTTATGAAAGGAAAATATCCACAGAATATCTTGGGCATTTTTAAGATTTATTTATGTTGTTCTATGATCCTTTTAGACAAATAGTGGATCAAAGAAAACAAAATTTGAGGAAAATTAAATGGATGGAAAATAAGGGGATCAAAGTCACACTTCAGGCTTTCATCTTTTGAACTTCCAACAGCGATAGTACTTGTGTCCATGAAATACCTCCTTTGTGTCTCATTTGCAATTTTAATTATTTGTCGGTGATTCTTCCACCTGTTACTATTGCTATCATGAACCAATACCGTTGTGAGAAATAAATGCCAATTTTTTCCCTGTCATGGTAAGATTTTCATCATCATCATGCATTTCAGAGCAGCTGTGACTTTTTCTAACCTGCTAATAAACCTTTAAGTCTGTATCCTTTGCCCAGTTTTTAGGAGTGAAATAAGCTCAGATCCGTTTCTGTATAAGAATAATATGAAACCATACTAAAAACATTAATGCATTTCTGTCAGTTCACAGTTAGAGAGAAATTTTGTTAGTGGTAAACATCTGGATCCCCAAAAGTTAATTTTATGCATTATGATACATTCTAACACAGAAAAAAACTAAGAACATAAAAATATGACAAGATATAAAAAACAAAAACAAACAAAAACCCAACCCAACCCAAAACATACTGTTCATGAAGGGGAGATGGAAATGGAATTTGTTCATGTACAATAGATGGTGAATGTTGCAAATATCAGGAGTCATAATAGGGGATAAATTTTATCTAACTTTGCATGCTGTGCTATGTTATTATCTGCATCTGAGATGACTACTATAAACTCTTTTCAAACTAAGTGGGGAAAAATTTTACTTTGGAGTAACACTTATCTGACATATTTACATTTCCACTTTAAGCTAAGAAAAAGTACATATTGAAATGTCATATTTTTTTCTTTCTATTGATTCTAAAAGTGACCAGTTCTGATACATACCTCTGCATTGCAAATACTCTGAGCCACATTCTGAGTTACTGGAACTTTGTTTTTATTTGGAAGAGTAGAAATTGATCCGTGGCTGATTACTTGTCAAGCATCTTCCTTCACTTGGCAACTTAACATAAAAGAGAAGTTTCTTTCATTTCAGTGCCCCAAAATTACAGCATTTACATTTCCCAGCCTTCACAAAATAGAAAGATATTTTGCTGACATGGAGGTGGACAAGAAAATGCTTAGGGTTCAGCCCTTTCAAAAAATCCTAATAAAAATGTCAGAAGGTTGTCTTTATCTCTCATCTTTTGTATTCTCTAAAGTGAAGGCAGAATGGACTAAAATATTAGTGAATTACTCTAATAATTCCACCATTTTCAGCTTTGAAACTATGGTGGGTGACACCATATCTATGGATCTCTCCTGTTAATAAATATCACAACTGTACAGAAAAATTCCAAGTTCTTAATATTCTTAATTAATTATGTATTTAAACCATTCATTTCTCTATACATCTGATGATATTAAAATGTCTCTGATTATGTTATAGGAACTTCATGAAAGAAGTAACAAATGTAGTGAAACATTGTCCTGGTTTTGGACGATATTAGGTTTTATCAATGGACAAGAGACGGATAGGGAAGGCAGCAATTTATTAAAGGGTAGATATATGGGGGAATAAATGGGGGTAATTGCCCAATTATGACCAGTCGGNCCTTGGAAATAATTTTATTATATTTGTTGTGGCTATCTTGTTAGCAATTTCAAGTACAGGTGAACAGCTCTGAACATGTTCATTATGTATAGATTTCAGATTTGAATATAAATCAGTTCTCTATAGTTCTTCAGAAGGTAAAGAAAGAGCATGAAATGATAGCTCTCATAAATACATGCATTTTGAACCCTTTTTTAAATTTTATATAGATGATTATATAAATGTGTTATTCTTTTATGCATTCAGTACTGCTCTAATTTTTGCTTCCATCAAAGTCAACCATCAAATTTGCTATGGTATTGACTGGAGGAAAACCAGGCAAGTGCAGAGTCCACTATGGTAAACAGAGTTACCAGCTCTAAGAAGTAAAGCAGGAGCAACAGTTGGTTGGAAGGAAGAAGGTCTAAGCATTCTCTTGTCAGTAATTAGTAGGCATTGTGAATATTTTGCCTTGCCATTGGAATTCACTACCTTAAAAATTAATTCAGAAAGACAATCAGAAAACTTTATTCTATTAGGATGTAATATAGATAATTCTAGGGAATTTAAACTGCTGAGGACATACTTAATCACTTCTGAATCATAAATTATTCAAAGCAACCTCACTATTGTGTTGTATACTTAAAAGGTAATTTAAGTCATGCTTTTTTAATTGCTGAATGCCTGATGAGATGGGATACTAGATTTCCCTGATTCCATTTACCTGAAATATTGAAAAAGAACTCGCCTTGTCTCTTTTTTTTCAGATCTTCGTACAAGCATTTAAAATGAAAGTAATGAGATGTTTACTTTGCTACAGAGTTCACAGGAGAAACCTTCCTTTCAGAGGAGAAACCTTCATACATACTGTTGTAGGAAGACTGAATTTGTCAATTGAACTTTATCATATAGTATAATGTGACACAAAAATAATTAATTAAAGTAATAGAAACCTAGAATCAGAAAAAAATCCTTAGGATTAATGCAAATAAGTAAGTTAAACCAATTTAAGATTAAATACTTTATACTGTTAACTCTGCCTTTCAGAGATCTGTATTTATATACGCTGCGTACAATTCCTTTTAAAATGCATAACTGAATGTGTACAAATACAAAATACTGACACATTTTTCAACTGGAAAACCGTTTTCCAGGTTAGAATTGTCTGTCTTTCAAATTCAAAAAACCATGTGACTATGACCTTATTTTTTTTCTTCTTTAGACATGTTTATTTAGAAGGAAGAACAATCATGCAATTGTTATCAGACATGTTTAGGAGGACCATATCACAACAGCAGTAGATGAGTGAAATATTAAAGTAAGAGAAAGAAGCAGTAGGATAAAAACCAGGAAATTCAAAAGAGGACATATTTATTGCTTCTGTCTATTCAGAAGAAACAGATCAGTATATTATCTGTAATTTACATATTTCCTTAACAATTCACAGTAATTTCTGTTCAATGGTATTTTTTTTCTCTTTCATTTCTTTCTAAATTTAAGACAGAAATTAAAACCAATACATTTTATAAAGAAATTCTCTTTCCTATACAGTTCTACATTTCTTTCCAATGTGAATATTAATAATTAATGAATAAAGGAAAACATTTGTATGAAATCTGATATATCCTGAAAAAAAAGCTATTTAGTAATAACTGTATTTTTTTATGTTCTTGAAAGCAAAATTCTTCTTAGAATCCATATTTCTCTATGTATATATCTATATGCAAATTTGGTCATCATTCATGGACTGATTTTTTTGTTCATTTTAAAGGGTATTTATCAAAGTCAATTTTGTCTAAATAAAATATATGTACCTGAACCAAGTTGAGATAAATAAAAAGCTCTCAAAACCTTTAGACTTCCCATAACTCTTTTGTCAAGTAAACACTATACATATATTAAATATATTATCTGTAGAAAAATGAATCTAAAACTATATACATGCTGCATTCTTGAGGAGCAAAAGTCACATATGCGCAGTTGCACATATATGCATCCATATCTGTACATGTATTACACATGGAATGAAGAGCAAAAGTCCCACTAAAGATATGCCTTTTACAGAGAAAGAAAGTTTATGTGATTGACAGAACAGGATAGACATTATTCTTCTCAGTTTAGTTTGATAAAAATCTGAATTTGTAGGATAAAGGTTTTGCTATTTGAGTCTGTAGCATATCTTAAAACATATTTCTATTGCGAAATTATTTGGTTCTGTATATCTTGATTCAATTCTCAAGTTCATAAAATAAGTATAAAATTCCAGTTTTGATCTCAGTCTAGATTATCACAACAGTATATTTCTATTGTATTCAGTTTGATTTAAATCTCTTAGATCATCTGCTTTCCTAAGCAATTTGACTGTGACAAACTCTGTATAAATAATTTGATGCAGAACCAATACTGTGTTGTAGGTTGAAAACAAAGGTCCTGGGAGCTAAAACCGGTTTTTTCCCTTCCCCCCATTGTCTTTCTCCTCCGTTTTTAGGGACAGGGAAAGGGCTCTTTCTAGGGCTTTTTTGGAGGTTTTTTGAAGGTTTTTGAGAGGGGGAAGGGGGATCGGGGCTGTGTTAAACTCTCCCCTGTGTGTTTGAGGCGGGTTGCCGTGGCGACAGCAGCAAGTGGGGGCGGGGCCACTCCACCACAGCGTGGGCCCGCTGGCTCCCATGTGGCTGTGGACAGGGTCAGTTCCTGCCACGGCCATGTCTCCCCTACGCGGCTGCTGCCTTCCCCGTTCCCGGGGTAGTTCCCCTGCACAGCTGTGCTCGGGCACGGTGCTGGCGGCAGCACAGGAGCCAGCAGGGGTGGGGGCTGTTCTGTCCCGGTGCCCGTTGCTAACCTGGCGGGCAGGGGCTGCCCCTGCCCTGTCCCCAGGTTGAGGAGGGCAGGGGCTGCCCCTGTCCCATCCCTGGATTGCGGCGGCGGTGCTGGGGCCCAGCTCTGCCGCGGGTGCGCCCACCGCAGCTCGGCGGTTTTCCTGATATGGTGGGAGAGAGTAGCGGCCATTACTCTCTTTTCCAGATGGAGCTGGTCAGGAGGACATCTCTACTCGCCTCAGCACCGAGTTTTGCAGCCGCGTGGGCTGATTGGTGACTCCAGCAACAGCGGCATGGATTGAGGACCANACTGCAATATTGTTTTTAATAATGTAAAAACCTCTGTGAAGAAGAAAGAATAGTGGCAAGAAAACCAATTGCATTTTATTTATCAATGAAAATCATAAAATAATTATGCAAGAACAAGAACTGAGCATACATTACAAGAATTATTCAGCATAAGAGTTTTATCTGACACCAGAAAGGCTGGTTTAGAAACAGCCTTATTTCCATGGTATAATATCTTTCCACAGGTGCCCTGGAATACTTGAGAAAGTATGTTCAGCATGTGTTCTGGTTTTGACTGGGACACAGTTAATATTCTTCACAGGGGCTGCTATGGGGCTGTGATTTAGATTTTTGCTGAAAACAATAATTCAGAGATGTTTTAGCTATTGCAGTGCAGTGTTTGCACAGAGTCAAGTCCCTTTCTGCAAGCGAACAGTGTCTGGTTTGTGAGAGTCTTAGTGGGGGCACAGAACTGAGGAGTACCATTCCCAAACCATGATATCTGTGAGTTTGACTACTCATGTAGACTCTAAATTCCTTACTATAAAATCACAGTGTTGGAATACTTTAAATACAGGAAGATTCTTTAGCTTGTGGACAAGTTTACCTAAAAAGTGAGTTGGTTAGCTCTCGGATTTCTTTCCCCTTTTAGAACATTGTCTTTCAGAACAGATGACCACAGGGTGCTACTATGAAATTTAATCATGAGAGATGATTTTCATATCAAAAAAAAAAAAAGCTAAAAGATGAAGCATTTACACTCCTTGAATATTTAGAATAGTCTTTCAAATGTAATACATATTTTTCATCTCTACAGACTTCAATTTAAAGCAATATATAAATTACTAGTTAGATAATAATATTCTACCATTTAATCAATTTTTGCCAAACCAAACAAAATAGATCACTCTGATTAAATATTTAATCAAACTACATGTTCTGTAAAATGTTAAGAAGACATTGGAAACCGCATTCTTTTTCACACTGCCAATCTGTTTTCAACAGATGTAGAATATACAGAGGAATGGGTAAATATAGTACATTTGTCTTTACAAACTATTTTAGAAAATATTCCAATTACAGAGTTAGAGACTAGCTCCTTATGAGACAAGGCTGTAGTAAAGATATAGTATAAATTATATTCCGTTTACACACCTAAATTCTTATTACATCTCCCTATGTTCCTAACATCTGCCATGCCCATGGAGCTAGGTTAAGGTTAGTGGAACTCATTCAGTTTCAGTATTTTAACAGCAGTATAATATTTACACTTGGTCTCCAACAATATGTATATACAAAAGAATATATAGGTTAAAATAAATTGTGTTAGGCAAAAAGGACAATTCTTTTTCAGTTTGAAAATGATTGCTTTAAGAATATAGAAATGTGGCAAGGGCTAGACATGGCTGGGCATAATTTCTGTTTATAAAAATGTGACGCTTTCAGCCTGGTTGCATTCAGTAAGAATTTCACAATCACAGAGGCATCAGTACTGTGTTTTATTGAAGAAAAAGGAATATAAATTTTAAGATGCCATTGACAAATTCACTTACTTCATTAGCACTAAATATATATATATTAAAAGAAAATGAACAATTGTTAATTCACTAAGTTTGCTATCACCTAAGCTTAATTTCACCCGAATGTCATCTAACATAGTCATAGATACAAATACTACCAAAGAGGCATCCTTGCTTTAGAGAGAAGAGAGGAACAATCCTTTTGACTTGTATGAAAAGTGGGTTTGCATTCTCATTCTCTCATCGTCTGCAACGGAGGATTTCAAATGCCAAATTTATACTTTTGGGTGAGGAGGAGATGAGACTTGTAGTCAAATATCTGGGCAGAAACTATAAATTGAATGAGGTAATAGAGAGAGTTTTGTTTACAAAAGATCCTGTGTAAGGGTGGAACAGAACCATGACAAGTTGGTATCACTCCCACTTCCACTCAGCTGAGGTAGCAACAAGGGTTATCTGTCTTCTGCCTAATAACCTGTGACTTCCTTCAGCAGGCTAACATGCTTATTTTAATCCCTTTCTCATGGAAATCCCCTTTGCCACATATATCATGGCTTTAGGCCTCATTCCTACAAAATTGTAAACCAAAATATACTTATGCAAATGTTAATGTACACTGTTTAGAGAATTAAGTGTTTAATTCTATCAGTATCGCATAAAAAAAAAAAACAACAAAAGCAAAAACAAAAATCACAAAAAAAGAAACACAGAGCATTGTTGGAGACAATCAGTGTCTAAAGGGTGATTCACTTTGAATTCACTGAAATGCATACAGTGAAAGGAATCCATGAATACAAGACTGTGAAAAGAGAATGCTTGTTCTCTGTTTTCTTAGTATAAATATTGTAACTGACAAATGACTGTAGTGATTGGCTGGATCAAAGCCAACAAAAGGCACTAGTGTTCTCATAATACCTAGTTACAGTGGAGTCCCATGCCCAAAACAACATGTATTGCAGAATGCTACAGTGATTTAGAAAGCAATTATCATATCAAACCAAGGAAAACATGTAAGATAAAGTTACCTAATAAAGTATGCAAAAAGCCTGTTTTTATTACTTATCTCTAATCAAGTAATCTATTTTCTTCTCTTGAGCTCTAACTATCATCTTTACAGTTGTATATCTTTTCCTAGTTTCCATCATTGCCACTTTTTCTTTACTGTCTTCAAATTCTTCCTCATTTCTAAAATGCTTTCCGTTTGTAATTTCTCTGGTCAAAAAAACCAACTTCGGTTCTATCCACCAGACACAATTACAAGATTTCTTATGCCTAAACCAGTAGTAGATGAGGCTTGTTTGTTTTCCTTATGTGGGCTAGAGGCATGGTATTTCACCAAAAGCCATGGTAGTGCAAATGGTAGTGCTAAAAATGTGCAGAAAAATACGATTTTACTGAACCAAAAGCACACTGATTTTTACCCAACTTTATCATCCATATTTATTTTACATTATTATTTTGTTAACTGTTGAGAAGTATAAATGCATGAACAGAAGTGAAACCACAATTACTAATTGTGTTGTTTTAGAAGCAGCTTTTCATTATCTGCCATAATTTTATAGCATATTAAAGATTTTTTTTCTGGGTACTGTAGTAATTTTCATCATTAGGGTATATAAAAAGCTCATTAATTATCTTGAACGGCCAAGTTATTCTCTTCCTAAATTACATGTCTATTTCCTATTCTGTGTGTAAGAGTTTTCAAGATTAAATTTAAGCTTTTTTCTTTGTTTTGTTTTTTTGTTTTCTCTTCAGAAGATGTACTATGTAAAGTAATATGATCAACTTTATAACAAAATGTTTTGACATGAAAAAGCTTATCTGCTTTTGTGAAAAGAGTGAGTATAGATAAACCGGTTACACAAGTCTTTATCATCAAGTACAGGAATATGACTGCAGGATAAGGTATATAAACTGAAATAACCTTTTAGCATAATTAACAATTTAAATGCTTTTATGAAGATTTGAAATTATAATGGACAAGAGAATTTAATATTTCATTTTCACATCACAAAGCTTAGCTTATTTCCCACCAGATAATAATTAACACTACTACCATTAGTACTTGATTCATTTGAGCAGGAAAATAAAAAATAACATTAGGATAAGAAAAGGGCCATCAACAAAAAAATTTCTAGCTCTGAATAAATCCTTTTATCTGTTTTATATCTATATGTAGTGTCTGCGTTTTGACTGAATTATAGTAATCCTGTAAACTGAGTAAACTAAACAGTGTTCACATAGCTGAGTTTAGTAGAACCTTAACTACAGATATCCATCTCCTCTAGCAATTGAATTTCCCAGTCAAGTCACTACAAAAGATAGCAGCACATTTCTGTTGTTCTGTTTTCTGCTTTTGTAAATGGACTTTTCTGCTTCAGTTTTGTACCAGTGATTTTCAGACCATAAAATATTACTGAAACCGCTTTCGGCTTTTACTCCTATATGAGGGATCTGGAATGAAGTGACTGTTTATACCAAAGTAGCTTTCAGCTATGAGTCTTGGAAACTGTTCTGTTCTCTGCTATTCTGCAGGGTAGATGTGGGAGAAAAAAATCTCACTTTCATGTTTCCTTCATAAAGATATTTTGCTTATGTCAAACTTGCACGACACTGCTCAGCATCTGGATATTCATAGGTTTTAAAGTTCTCCCAATGTTTTATATTTAATGTTCAAGTGTTATTTTGTGTAGCCTTAATATATTCCATACTTCTTAATGAATATATAAATGCCATTCTGAAATAACTCAGTGGGCCATAAATTGCATTTTTTCTGCAAGGAAAGAGCAGTTTGGAAAGCAGGCAAGTAGACAGTTAAAACACTATTTCCCAGAATAATAAAAACATTATTTTGTATCTGAGGATCTTTCAACATATTTAGAAGGCCTTGATTATAATTTTGAAGATCTCCATCAGTCCTTTGTTTGACTTTATTCTTGTGTACTTAGGAGGATCAGCCATATTTTGAAGAAATGTGTGTAGTATCCACTATTCAAACACCAGTGGTAAATTTCAGCATTAAAAAAAGGTATGATTTTAACAGATGTACTATTTTCATATCTCTTTAGTGTGAGTTCTAGCTATGGATCCTAATTCACGCTGGGGAGGATCTCATAATTCTTTAGCCATAGTTTCATATAGCTTTAACAGCACAGTTTTAATGATTTGGCACAGGAAAGCACTTCTACACTTAAGGAAAAAAAACAAAACCAAAAACCTCTTGTGGTGGTCTGGGGGGACAGAAGAGGAAAAGAAAAATAACCCCTTACCCCCCGCCCAAATTGGTTAAGGGGCAGGGTCAGCCCAGCCAAGCTAGGAAAGGGGTGCCCTTTTTCCTCGGTTT
>VYZS01075030.1:14606-30907 GCA_013400695.1 Neodrepanis coruscans
GATTGGCTTGTACTCACGTCAGTCCCTGATACCCCTCTTCCCCCAGCTGGCCATCCCCAGCTCAGCCTGTAACCCTCAACTAAGGGAATACAGTGCCTTTGGTGAGGCTCAGTGCCACCATGGCCAGGCTTGCTCTGAAGAACACAGCCAAGCTGTCAGAAAGAAATATTCTCACACAGCTCTTGGCATGCAAGCGCTTCTTTAAGAAGAAATTCCCTAAACTGACTAAGGCTGAGTCCAGAACATGCATGCAGATCAGCCTCTCTATTACCACACTTCAAAACTGCAGCTACCCAAGACATCTATCCTCAAATTCGAAAATTGCACCTGCCAGAACCTACTGATGCACTTTCCTGCATGAATAAATGTCCTGAGGACTTAAATTTTCTCTGTCATTTGGCAGTATCCAGATATCAAACCAACATTATAAAATGGTCATTACTGAACATTCCCCTTCAGATTGGCATCATGTGTGGAAATACATACCAGGGTACTCTTGGTGTTCACCAGATTTTTCTGTGTATCCAAATGCTGCTCTGACATTCTTGCAAGGATCACTTCATCCCCAAAACACATGAACCTTCATGGGTACACAAAGACGCATGGCTGCTCAGGTAAGGCACAGAACAATCTCTCAGAAGGCCACTATGTCTTTTGCGCTTTTGGGTGTTCTACTTTGCCTCTAAATAGTACTGATACGTTTGTCTTTTTCAGAGCACATGTGTACATATCTTTGCTTGCTTAAAACAGAGCTGAATTTAATAAATTAGGTTAGGACAACCTGAACTTCTAGTGAGTAGTAGTAGCACTCCCTGTATCAGCTCTGGACACCCTAGTTCTGCTAAGCCCCTTCTGAAATTTCAGGTATAGATCATAGCGAGAAAACATACTTCATACAATCTGTCTCTCTGGCCTGCTTGAAACCAGGCAGCCTTGCAAATGCTAGTTTAAGGGGTGTCAACCTGCTGACCAAAACCAGGTTTTAATGAAATTCCCTTTTCACCATGAGATCAGTAGAGGGTTTGAAGTATTTCCTTGAGACCTTAAAGTGTTGTCTCTTATTACACTCTGCAAGGGAGAAAAGCCTAAAGTCTCTTCAGCTTCTTCACCCTTTTTTAATATTGCTGGCAGTGAGGTATCTATCTGAGCTACAATGAGGGGTCAAACCTTGAGTAAAGAGCAACAAGGGCTCTTGAAATCATAGGGTGATTCTTGATGCAAAATTCAAAGACTGATTGAAACCCCAACATGAGAAATTTACCTTTAAAACTTCTACCTTCCCTGAAAGGCACTGCAGGGTGTCAGTCGGGGCATCTTGAAAGCCTCAGGTTCCTCACTTGATCACCAGAATGGGCGAGGTAGAAAGTGTTCCTGGTGGCACACACGGCAAAGATGGTCCTGAAGCAGCCCCACATTGCACTATGCAAAACCCTTGCTACCAAAAGGCATGTAAATGCCTACACATCTTTTAGTCTAATAACTCTAGAGAAGCACTGGTATGTATTTCACAGTGCTCACAAGGAGTGTTCAGAGTGGTAATATGGATTTCCCCTGGGGTCAGAGCTGTTAGATTGAACACCTGTAACCCACCCAAGGAAGAGGTCGTGGTGACATCAACTAACATGTAACTACATCAGTGTTTCCAGTTTGCTGTTTCTTGGAATGAAAGCATGCTGTACAATACCCATTGCACTCTGTATGGTTGGGCTACCAGCAGCCCTGTTCACTGAATGGTAGAATAAAGTTGTTGCATTTATAAGAGACTTTATTTCTTCCATATAACCCAAAAGCTGGAGTTTAAAATTCCTATTGTATGAACATTAATATGAAAAGAATGCTGTCTCCTATTATGGAATTGTGTTATAAAACTGGAATGCTGTCCCTGCCCTGCCTGGCTTACCATCATCCGGACTTTGCCAAAAATCATCCTGTACTACAGAGCATGCGTGTCACACGATGGGAACTGCCTCCTGACTCACTAGAACAAGAGGCCACAAATGTGTAAAGCTGGCAGAGGGTTTTTTTAATCTGTCGGTAACAATCAGGCAACGTGCTTAATTGCTCTAAATTCTGATCTCTCCTCTGTGTGCAGTCTCCCAACCATCAAGCTGCAGCTGTGTGCCTCTGCTTGTGAACTGCACCCATTGTCCCTCTCGGGAGACTGAGAAGAACTCCAGTTAACACGCCTTTGTCTGCCCTTCTTGGTGCTCTTGGCTTGTAAGCAATGACCTAAAAACATTGTGTCCAAAGTTCAAAGGCTTGGAAAGCTGCCGGGAGCCTTCCTCTTCAGTGCTTTGAGCTTTAGCAGTGCACCTAGAAAAGGCAGTGAGTGAAGGGACTTTCAAGCCTTCTCTGCATGCAGCAGGGCTTGTTTCTAAAGTTGCTCTTTCAGAGCAGCAACTGCAAAACAAAATTTCCAAGGCCAAATCCTCACTGTAGCACAGCCCATGTTTGGAACTGGAACTCTGGACATTGTCTGCTGGTTTGTCCACTGGAGTTTGTTTACTGCATGAGGGATTGATTTCCTCTGGCCACACTCTAAAAAATCAAGATGTATCATTTTTATAGGTCTGTGCATGTCTCTGATTTAACAACTCATTTCTTGCTTGAAATTTTTCCTTCTCCACCATTTCAAACCCCAAAATTATCAAGTCAGCTCAGGAAAGGCCTCTTGGGAGGGCTTTTTCCTCTCCTGCCCACAGGGCTACATCACATACCTTGTAACCCGAGACAAAAACTGGTAAAATTGCTGGGGTAATTTTGAGGGAACTTGTTTAATTACACAGAGCACATTCTAAACCATGCAGCCAAGTCCTCCTCCGCACAGGAATGATGTAAGCACATCCAGGAAACTTGGGATGCCAAAAATCTCAAACTGGAGGAAATATTTGCAGGTCGACATGGCTGCAAATTGGGCAGAATTTAGGACCCTGGGGAATGTTCCACTTCCAGCTTCAACTTGAGCCTGGAGAAGACCAACACAAACAGAAACAGCACTGGTCAAGTCTCAGAACACAGTCTTGCTAGGAGGGGTTGAAAAGCGGCTTTGCAGATCAGGGCTGAAGAAAAGAATATTTTTCTCCAGCTTATGTGTCAGAAGGGTGCACAAGAAAAACTCAAAATGTTGAGAAGATGAAAATTGCCAGGATTTTGCACTGATAAAGCTGGATAAAGTATTTGAATATAGGAATACTGGATGTAAAATCAAAATAGGGTTGTACTACTGTGACAGCACTGGGATGTGTTCCAATGACAGATACCAATGCAATAGATGGTCAGGAAATACGACACACAGACCCACTTGATTACTTGATAGATGCTTTTTAAAGCCTCTTGTCTGCCTTCATTCAAAGTTATTTCCGATGTGGTTCCCAAAATGAAGGAATCTCTGGCAAAGATAAACAAGACTGATCTGCCTTCCTCTGCAGGCTAAAGCAAAGATCAGAAAATACTGCACAAGCAGAGAAAATTAAAACACAGAAGAGGAAATGCCAATCATTTTCCTGACTAATAAAAGCTGGGAGGAGAAATCCAAGGTTCACAAAAGGACCCATGTCTCTATGAAGTCTGTACATTTCTTCTCTGCAAATCTCTGAACTCCACAACATTGATAGTTCAGTTTTGCCAATTACGCAACTTCTTAATGCATTTGTTGCTTTTATGACGTGTTAGCTGAGCGTGCAATCAAACCAAATAGGTCTACAATAATAAAATAACCCATATTAACTAATTATCTTAATAACAACTCTGTTAAGAGTGAGACATCTGATAGGAAAGATAAAAGCAATAATAAAAGGGCACTGTCAACTGCATGAACAGACTTGCACTGCTTCCCAATGTGATACTCCAAGGATATTAACCCTTTGAGTTCTGTGTGAAAAGTCTTAGGAGGCACCAAAAGGTGAGGTTTTTTGGAGACTCTTGAGGAATTTAGACCACCAGGATTAAAACTAGGGAGAATTTTGGGGATGGAAATGAGATAGGAAGGACATGCCAACAGAGTTGTTTCTTCTGTTGTCTGTCAGCTGCCCCCTGCAAGCAGTATTATTGAGCATGTGAGCTGCTGGGGATGAGCTGTACCAGAAAACAAACATAAGATTTATGGAGCAGACTATGTAGTGAAATCAGACTTAATACACACAAGGCATGAAGAGTCACCTAAGGAAATCTTTCTTGTCCTCCATCAGGCTGTGCTGATCCCCAGGACACAGGAAGCACTCCAGCTTCACAAATCTGGGAGAAAAGTACACAGATGTAACACCAGTCACCATTTCCTTCAGACCCAGAATGTGAGCTGAATCAAGACGGAGACAGTGTCTCATTTCCTTCTGGAAATCCTTCAGAGGTCTTCCAGGACTATCCCCAAGGGCAAGAGTAAGTTTGCCCTATGCACACAGCCAACACAATCTGTTCCACATTTTGAAGCCTAGAATCGTCCCTCAGTGGCTGAAAACTGACTTAACTGATGAAAAAACTGAGCTATGCTTATCAGGATGACAAATCAGAGAATCTTGAACATCTCTGATTTTTATTCCAGAAGACCTGATCCAGGAGTTTTTCCTGCACTGAAAACTAAAATAAGAACCTCTCCGGGCAAAATCTGCTTTCTCTGACCTCTCTTCCTCATGGTAGTGCCTATGATGCTCTAGGGGCCTGAAACCAGCAGAAGGTCCACTTAGACTAAAAGCTGTCAGTCACAATTAGGTTGGAGGATGATCTACAGAGCCAAACAGATCCAAAGGAACCACAAGAGGTCTGAGGGAGGATTCACACCACCAATTTAGAGGATTCTGCTTCGGTGCATTCACTAAACATTCCCATCTATACTCAGCCTAAAGATATGAAATCTCCAAAGGTCAAGCAGGAGCAACTCATGGGTACTGTCTTTCTTCAGTGACCGCAGAGGGGCAATTATCAGAAAGGGTAACATTAGCCTGGAAAGGCTAGTCTCCACAAGTTTCCCCTTGTAGTCAATGAAGGGTGACAGGCAGCTTTGGCAGGAGTTTTACAGTAACTTGAGGCTCTGCACAGCTCGTGCTCAGAGTCATCCTTTTCCCCTGACTGTTCAAAGAGGGAGGTGAGGGAGAAAGACAACCCTGGATCAAATATACTCTTTATGAATAACAGTCTCAGAGAGTTATTTTCATCTGCTATGTTAGTCTGTAGGAATATCTCTGACCCCAAATCCAGCCCACCATGGGCTGTGCTAAGGATGGCCAATTTTGATATCAATAGGGACAACTGCCATACTTGGCTCTGTGTAAGCCAGTTTCCTTCAGAGAGATAAGTAACAGATTGTGCATCACATGTCATATTGCTACATAGCCCAGTGCAATGCAGTTTTAAGTGTTAAATTTATTTCTCCAGCTCCTGCCTCTCCCCAGCTGTCCTTTTGGCTCACACTGGTACAGTGTGGCCAGTGTATGCCATATGTCAGAGGAAGACTCACTGCAGTGGGTTGTCAGAGGAGGAGGAAGGTGGAATGCCTGCATAGCACCACCACTGTCACTGTAACTGCATCCAGCTCAGACCACCCCCATTTCCTGCCTGGTTTTGGCATGTTTCTTGGAAATGGTTCTCCGGACCTCCTCTAGGTCAGGACCATTTTCCAGATGACAGGTAGAGTTTGAGGAACAAACACCTGAGTCACTTCTTGTAGTCATCACATATCTGAATGCTGCAGGTACAGACCTTCAAATTTTCATACAACTAGATTTTCATGCAACTCAGGTTTACCCAAGTCTTAGACAGGACTTTTGTAAAATCACCTGCATTGTCCCTTCAGCCCCACCCACTTTCTGGGGCTTTCCCACCACCAGAAACATGAGTGCACTACGCTTGTGAAACTCCCGAATAGGCAAGAGGCTTACTTCTCTTCCTACAGAGCAATTTTCATTATGGCAAGTGAAACAAGCTGGAGGAGCATCTATCTGCCTGCTTAGAACTTTCACAAGCAAACTCAGCCCCAGGGCATAGCCCAGCAGTCCTCAAGCCCTTTCAGAGGCTGGCAGAGCTGCAAGGCCAGATGCAGCCATGGCTGTAATGCAGGGACTGCAAGGAGACTGCCTTCCAGGTCAGGCAGCTCTAGCACTGAGACTAAACAAGATTTTATCCAGGAGCCAGTGATCACACTGTCTCTATGTGCTGGATGCGTCTATGCCCACTAGGCCATCAGAGATTGGATATGTCACGTTTTGATCTCCAATGACTAAGCAAATGCTGGCTTTTGTCCCAAAGAACCTCAATTAAAATCAGGAGAGAGCAAAATTCAGTTTGGGTCTTGTCCTCAAGCACATGGAGAACCCACTTGGAAGTGGATGGGTGAAGGGGAAAAGGATACCCCAAAGGTAGTGTGAACTGAGGGGGTGAGAGGACTGGGAGTTTGCTTACACAATCTGAATTTCTCAATGTTTCCTAGGTACAGCTGTCACTTCTACCTGAGGATTGTTCCCCATATTCAGAAAGCACTAGGAAATAGAGGTGTCTAGTACAGAAAAAATGCTAAACACTAAACCATGGAGTTCCAGAAATTTCTGTCTCCCTTCAGACTCTTTATTCCAAGACACTTGGGGATATTCTGTGACCAAAGTCTGTAAAAATATGTATGTGTAGAGAGAAGTTAGCTAAAAGCCTTAACCATATGATCCTTTCTTCTCCTGCTTCCCACAGACCCCTCACCATTAACAGGGTACAGCAAAGTCTTCACCACTTGGTGACCAGGCGGGAGTAGGTCAAGCATCATAAAGCACCTTCTTCTCAGAAGGGCATCCCCCAGATGAGATATTATTAGCTGGTGGAGCAGACCCAACATCTTCTTCTTCAAGCTCCTTGCAATATTCTGCAAGGTGGCGTTTGGAAAGGGTCCATGCTGGGTTGCTGTTGTAGGTTGGAAAGGANGACTACTCAGAAGTGTGGAAAAATATGCAACTGGTTCTGTAGTGTAGTGAATTATTAGTATTAATGTTATTTGTGCCCAGAGAGACTATTTTGCTTGATATGTTTATGTGATAAATCACAAACAGATTATGACCTTGAGTGATAACCAAATGGTGATAACCTTGGACAACATGTGTTTATGACTTGATCTTGCTGTCCTATGACGTATGAACACAGCTGGGGCCGCACAGGTAGTAACTAGGAATAGAATAAGGGCACTTCCTTTTATGGATTTGCTTTCTTTGTAGAAATATAAAGAATTGTAAAGAAATCAGGTAATACAACCAATATATAGAAAAACTCCTGACTATGGTGAAATCAGAAATGTCAAAATTTACATCTTTCTGACTCTGGTGGTCACTTCAGAATAATCTTAATGTTTAAAGAAATCTCAAAATAGAGGACAGTATTTGTTTTCAGATGTTTGACATATACTGTGTCTCCATCTCTTCCAAGTTCTAGTGATGTAAAAGCAACCCACAGCTACAGGATCTGCTACGCAATCTGAAACAAATTACTGGGACTTAGTGCAGTTTCACCTGCTAGATAAGCAAAAGTAATGTTATCAATGTCCAAATTTTGCATCTTTTCTGAGGTTATATGCCTGAAATCATCTGGAGGCAACCAAAATGTACTGGCCTTTTCAAAGAAAGTGCCTAAATTTTCCCAGTTCCAAAATGCAGACAATGCGAAATCAGGTTCCCCCTAAAATGCTCTGAAATATAAAAACCTCTGTCAAGGCTCTTCATTAAAGAATTATAATAAATTATCCTCTCCTTCCTTACTGTCTGGTATTTAGTACAAGATATAAGATGAGGTTGAAACACTCAAATGCTTAGAGAGAATGGGTTCATAGAGATATTACTTAAATGCCGTTTCCTCAGTGTTGCTGAGTGATAAAGACATGCCCTATGATGAACTTGGTGCATACAAAGGTAGATGTTATATGACTCTTCATTCAGATGTTTAAAAACAAACTAACACTGTTGCAAAATCTATGTGTCATTATTTACACCACCAATCTGCAGAACTATTTGTTTCAGCAAACACCACCCAAGGGTCCGTAAAGAGATGAAAAATGTTATAGTTTTGTTTTGTTTTTTTTTTTNGTTTGTGACTTCTCTCAGAGTCTCTGCTCCAAAATCACTGAATTTGTGGTAAAACCACCACAGTTGCGAAGCTGGCCCAGGTCAGGACATAGCTCAAACATGAACCTGAAACCATACGAATAGTTTAATGTTTTCCATGCTCCCTAGTGTAGTTGGCTTGCATGAAAACTAGCATTCTCCCAGGCAGTGCCAGGGCATGATTGAGGCACAGACTTAAAGAACATGATGTGGGATCACCCAGCTTCTGGCATCAAAGTTTTGCTGTATAGACAGCCACATATGTCATGTGGTACCACTTGCCCTGTAAGTGAGAGTGGATATGGCCTAATAGCCAACATATTTTTTTATCAAGAGGCAAGTGTTCCTGACTGAGACTGCCTGCAGACTCAGGCAGCCATGCATTGGTGACAAATACCCCACATACCTACACATTTTTTTCACAAACAACAGGTGTCAAAATGTCTTTTTAAAAAGACAGAATCTCATGGAGAGTTCTCTTCTTTTCCCCTATCCCAGCTTCTTCCAGCTACAGCTTTTCTGGGGAAGGGATAACATCCCAGTGACACAAACAGCCCCAGATCACATGCAACACTAAATACGGAAAAAAAATTTGCACTCTTGACAGCTGTCTTTTTGTATGGTTTAATAGTTGGAAATGGGAAACAGACATATGAACAATCAGAATGTCTTAGGCAGACCTGCTTTGCTTCTTAAGTTAGCATCTAAAGGCTCTTCTTTTGTACCAACCAGTGAGGTGATGGGCAGCCTTTAAACCAGAACTGTGTGTCTCCTTTCATAGAAGCATAGAATCTCCTGAGTTGGAGGGATACACAAGGAGTCAAACTCCTGGCCCTGCATAGGACAGCCCCAAGGATCACACCATGTGCTGAGAGTGTTGGGCAAACTTTATTTTTCTTGGTTTTTAAGACCTGAAGTCAACAGGAGATTTTTACACTGTAGTGACTACATTTTGGAGTGTGTTGGACTGCACCACAAACCACTGAGCACAGGGGGCAAGTGCGCCATTTCCCACATTTCTGAATTGTGAATTTATAAAGCTTTTCACAGAAAAGGTCAGTCATGGAGAGAATAAATATGGTAAGTACAATTTACTCCCACTAGAATAAGATTTATACATACCTAGTAATTAGCCTTAATTATACAAAACATAGCTGATAGACAAGAATAAAGGAGTCACTTATAACATTACTTGTGGCAAAAGCAATGTTATAAAAGGAGAAATCTGCCCCCCACTTGCCAGAGATTATGCATGAACCATCTCAACATGCATTCTGGCAACCCAGGTCCTTCCAACTAAATGACATCAGGGAAGCATTAGAAATAGTGTGGGTTCTTTTCCATTGCTTCTTCTGACTAACTGATGCAATGCTAAGCTGTTTTTCTCCATAATCCCGACCTACATATCCTAACCACTGATTTAGGATTTAACTGAATCTCTCAAACCAAGGCAGTTGTATAGAAAATACTGCATGTGGTTTTCATCCTGTGTGTTCAGAAACTTCAAATTATTATTACTTATTTTACTCTAACAGCATGGGTCAGTTCCCATGTGCTGGCCCTGAGCAGGGTCATTGCATTGGACAAACAGAGAACAAAGATGCCTTGCACCCCAAACAATACATATTATAGTGGTTTCTCAAGCAAAAGGTAACAGAGGGACAGCAGGATCCATTCCCACTATCAATGTGTTTGTCAGAAGGCTGAAATACAGGTTGATTGTTCTGGGAAGGCAAGCTGAAGGACAGAGCTGAGGAATTTCTTGCCTTAATTCTGTGATGTATAAGACAAACTGCTTAGAGAAGTCCTACAAGGAGTGTCTGAGGGAACTTGGGTTGTTTAGCCTGGGAAAGGAGGCTCAGGGGAGCCCTTATCACCCTATACTAGTACCTGAAAATAGTCTGTAGAAAGGTGGGGGTCAGGCTCTTATGTCATGCAACTAGTGAAAGGACAAGAAGAAATGGACTCAAGGTGCACCAGGAGAGATTCAGGTAGGACATCAGGAAGAATTTCTTCATAGAAAGGGTTGTCAGGCATTAGAATGGGCTGCTTATGGAAGTGGTGGAGTCACCATCCCTCGAAGTGTTCAAGAAATTACTGGATGCAGCACTTAGTGCTATGATTTAGTTGTCATGGTGGCATTCAGCCAAAGTTTGAACTCAATGATCTTAGAGATCTTTTCCAACCTTAATGATTCTATGATTCTATGATGCTGACTTGCAGCACACATTAGTCAGCACATATAGTGCTGTAGTGGTAGTAGTAGTAGTAGTAGTAGTACAGTGGCTGTAGATTGTATTGGTTTGACCCTGAGTGGATGCTAGGTACCAACTAAAGCTGCTCTCTCATTCCCGCCTTCAAACAGGCAGAGGAAGGAAAATATAACAAAGGGTTTCATGAGTTAAGGACCATGAAAGATCACTTGCTGATCACTGTCATGGGCGAAACAAACTCCAAGTGGGGATGTTAATTTAGTTTACTACTAACAGAATCAAAGCTTAAGAATGAGAAGTAAAATAAATCTTAAAGACACCTTCCCCCCATCCCCCTCCTTCCAAGTTTTATTTCTGCCCCCCCAGCGGTGCAGGGAGATGGGAAATGAGGGTTACAGTCAGTTGTTGTTTCTGCCACTGCTCAGAGAGGAAGCCTTCTCCTGCTTCCTCTGGAGTCCCTCCCACAAGAGACAGTCCTTCTCGAACTTCTCCGGTGTGAGTCCCTCCCATGGGAGACAGTCCTTCACAAACTACTCCAGGGAAAGTCCATGCCATGGACAACAGTTCTTCAGTCACTGCTGCCTCATGTCACTTTTCCACAGGGTGCAGTCCTTCAGGAACAGGCTGCTCCAGCATGGGTCCCCCACAGGCCACAAGTCCTACCAGGAAATCCTGCTCCAGCATGGGCTTCTCTCCCCACGGGCCAGCAGGTCCCTGCAAAGACCCTGCTCCTACATGGACCTGCCATGGGGTCACAGCCTCTTTCAGCATCCACGTGCTCTGGTGTGGGCTCCTCCATGGACTGCAGGTGGATTTCTGCATCTCTGTGGTCCTCCATAGGCTTCAGGGGCACAGCTACTCAACCATGGTCTTCACCATGGGCTGCAGGGGAACCTCAACTCCAGGGCCTGGAGCACCTCCCGCACTTCCTTCTGGACTGACCTTGGTATCTACATTGTTGTTCACATGTTCTCACTCAGCTCTTCTCTGGATGCCATCTTCATCTACCCCTTAACTTTTTTTTCTTCCTTCTTAACTACATTATCACAGAGGCATTACTATCACTTCTGATTGGCCTGGCCTTGGCCAGCAGCAGGTCCGGCCTGGAGCCAGCTGGCATTGGCTCGACTGGACATGGGGGAAACTTCCAGCATCTTCTCAAAGAAGCCTTCCCTATAACAACACCACCACCACCACCCCCGCTACCAAAATCTGGCCACAGAAAACCCAATAAATTCCACCCCTCACCCCACATTCATCATATAACCTTCACCTACACTAGCACATAAACAAAATATTATGCATGGCAGGTTTGAAGTAAATCTTCTCTCTGAAAGACGACCATCCCACAGGGAACATACCATTGATATGAAGAACCATGATCAGCATCATGTTGTCAAGGTCTCTGGTACAGACCACCATATAAACTCAGGCTACATCCACTTTGCATTTCTTCAAGGCTGGACCTATCTCAAATTGTAGGGAGCCAGCAAGGGCAGTTGGAAGATCTACAATAACTCTTTGAACCAGATATTTTTCCTGAAACATCACAGGTGCATTCAGAAGAGGGGAATTGAGGTTGCTGGCCTGTAAGATTCAGAGGTAAGAAGGAAGGCATGATTTGAACTGATCAGAGCAGGCAGATGTTTACAGTTAAACTCACACTGTTGAGTGGAACCACAAAACCCATAGGTCCAAGCCTGATGAGAACCAGCCTCACACACTGCTTGTGCTGTTAACAACTCATGGGAGGTGAGAAGCCAGAGCATGTCCACTCCATATGTGGATCGATGCTTTTGCATTCAGTCAGTCTGCAGGGGTCAAACATAGGCAGTGGCATAAGACTCATGCCCCAAGTGACCATTTTGATAATAGTTTCGTGTCCTCTGCAGCAAGGCAGAGTGGTCTTTCCCAACATGGAGAATAACACTACACAACTAAGTCATGAAGGCAGATAAGCTGTGGCCAATCCAATGCAAGTCATGAAGTCAGAAAACAGAAGGCCAACACCTTTAAACACATCTAAACCTGCTCAGGCTTTTATTTCACAAAGCAGTAGATAGGTGTGTAAGATGTGCTGAGAGGAAGCTCAGGACCCTGGTGTGCCTTGTGGGGCATGGGAGAAAAGAAAAAATCTGAGGTGTGTGATTGACTAGTGTCAAGTATCTTCCCTCATATAAACAGGTTTCAGTTTTTCCTCAAGTTGATGGGTGTGTCCCCAGCTCTCATCAGAGCCCACAGACGCCCCAGGCAGCGCAGCCCAGAGAGGATGACAATGAATGTGAGTAATTCTTGAAATTTGTGGGAAGACTATTCAGACGTCTGACTTCCTGCTTCTGCATGTACAGAGAAGTTGTTTTTGTCTAAAGGAGTGGTAACAGCTTACACTAAGTCAAAGCCTCGTATGCTAGGGCAGAGGAGCAAAGACCTCAGGAGAGGTGGAAGAGGGGGAAAACACACCAAATTCTCCAAGTGGACAGTGCTGACTCCATGCAAAGAGGGAAGTAACCTACATCTGGGAAAGAGTTCGAATATTTGAATTCCCCTTGGACCGAAGGGGAGCCAGCCACCAAATTGAGACTCTGAGTCAGAGCTGATTTCCCATGGTGCTGCTGGCCAAGGCAATCACACAGTTACCTCTGCCTCAAGGGCAGATTGCATTATTTAAGTCCAGCCTAAAAGCCTTTTAATAAAGGTTAATATGGATGGGAATGCCTGCTTTATAAAACAGTTTATCATTTAAACATCATCAGAAGTTCTTGACAGAGTTTGAAATACTGCAGCAAAGGAAAACATTTTGCTTTGAATGCAGCCAAAGAATTAAATAGGGTTTCTATCTGTGGAAGCTATTTGACTTATTCTCCAGGGCACCATAGGTAAGATGAGAACACTTGACACTAACATCAGTAATATTTTTTACAATTTTGAGTGTGCAGAATCTCATCCCAGCAACAGGAGCCACTTTAATATGAAACGCATCATTAGAGCGATAGGACTCTGGTGATAGATGACACTGACAGATCACCAGAGTAACCCTGATAGGAGCTGGTGCCCAGAGAACATACCACATTAATTTACAATCCTGTCATGATTGCTCTGGGTTTATTTTTAACTAAAATAAGCTGGGCTTCAGCAATCTATGCCAGGGATACCCTGACTTAGCAGAATGTGCAGAGCAAGATCTGCAGCATCTGCTTTTGTTTTCATCAGCCAAAGGACTCAAGTTAGAAGTTCTCAATATTAAAGTAATAGCTATTTTTGACATCTCTGCTCTAATTTTAACTATAAATGACCATCAATAAGTCCAGATCACACATGATACAGTCATCAGAATGGTACTGAACCACAGAGTGCATGAAGAGGTAGAGAAAGATAATCTGGTCCAACACTCTTAGCCTAGTACAGGATCTTGTATATATCACTCATTCCCAACAGATTTCTCCCTAGTTCAAGAACATTTTAATACCACAGTGGTGGGCACCAATGAATTCCTCACTTCTATCTTACTCTCAGAATTGCCTCCTGACTACAGCAGAAGATACTCTCCAACCTGTCAACTACTGCAGCTCAGCCATTAATATCCAAAAGACCTGCCACATTGTGACAATGAAAAAATTCATACAGGTGTAGTGCAAGTGGCTTGGTGACTGCACAGCTAGGGTCCAAGTGCAAGCTGGGGAAGAAATCAGGAAAAATGAACAGCTGCTTCTCAGTGGGGAAACACTGGAGATGGTAAACGCTTGTTGATTTAAAGACATCGTTGATTTCAAACTGACCAGCTGATGGCAAGTGTTGCTATTTGGCTGTATAAGCAACTCTCAGATGATGACAAAAACATCGATTTCCTTGAGGACCTATTGGCAACTTTCCTGTATTGTAAGGAGTCACTCAGACAAGACACATTGCAAATGACAACTAGAGGAAAGCCTTTGCAGAGTACAGTCAGATGGCAAGATGGAAAGACCTATGACAAGGGTGCTGGGACAAGAGAAATGCCAGTTCACCCGTGTTCACATATGCGATGGTACTCATGAGAGGAAAGAAAAACCTTAGAAGGCCAAAGCTAAATAGAAGAACTTGTACCTACAACTTGTACCCAGAGCTAAACTAGTGATTGCCTTATTTTACAGATCAACTGGACTGCCATGACTGACCATCTGGCCCCCGAAGAGGAATAAGGTTAAGTCTAAGATCATTCAGATCAGTGCTCACTGCAAAATAGAGCTGCCTTGCGACAAAACACATCTTGAGGCAAATTTGCGGATGACACCAATTTGAGTCAGAGCATTGATCTGCTGGAGGATAGGAAGGCCTTGCAGAGGCTGGACAGGTTAGATTGATGGACTGAGATCAGTGACATGAAGTTCAACAAAAACAAATGACAAGTCCTGCACTTTGGCCACAATAACCCCCTATAGTGCTACAGGCCAGGAAGCGTGGCTGAGAAGTGGCCCAGTGAAAAACGACCTGGGGGTGCTNCTGGCTGGCATTGGCTCTGCTGGACATGGGAGAAGCTTCTGGCATCTTCTGAAGGAAGCCAACCCTGTAGCAACCCCACTACCAAAACCTGGCCACACAAAGAGGACTAGCTGAGGGACCTGGGGTTGTTTAGCCTGGAGAAAAGGAGGCTCAGGGAGAAACTTATCGCTCTTCCCAACTACCTGAAAGGAGCATGCAGTTGGGGCAGGAGCTGGCCTCTTCTCCAGGCAACTAGTGAAAGGACAAGAGGACATAGTCTTAAGTTGTGCCAGGGGAGGTTTTCGTTAGATATTAGTAAGAAATTCTTCACAGAGGAGTGATTAGATATTGGAACGGGCTGCTCAGGAAGCTGGTGGGTCCCTTNCTACCTGAAAGGAGCATGCAGTTGGGGCAGGAGCTGGCCTCTTCTCCAGGCAACTAGTGAAAGGACAAGAGGACATAGTCTTAAGTTGTGCCAGGGGAGGTTTTCGTTAGATATTAGTAAGAAATTCTTCACAGAGGAGTGATTAGATATTGGAACGGGCTGCTCAGGAAGCTGGTGGAGTCAAAATCCCTGGAGGTGTTTAAGAAAGACTGGACGTAGTACTTAATACCATGGTCTAATTGACATATTGGTGTTTGGTCATAGATAGGACTCAATGACCTCATTTCCAACCTACTTGAGTCTGTGTGATTCTGTTTGAAAATCTGGTCTGCAGAGTCTCGGAAGGACAGCTGTTTAATTTGCTTTCAGAAAAATCTCCATACAGTGGTTTGAAGTCAACACAGTGTGGACTGCCTCAGTTACCAACTGAAATTGCCATCATTGCATGCTCCAGGCCTCATGGCTCAACCCTTGTTGTTCATTAATTGCTATGAGTCAGAGNGTCACGAGTCCTACTGGGAAACCTGCTCCAGCACGGGCTCCTCTCTCAACAGGTCTGCAGGTCTCTGCTAGGACCCTGCTCCAGCACAGGTTTGATATATGTTCCCTTCTTTTCAGGCATCCACCTCTTCCACCATGTGTTCCCTCCATAGGCTGCAGGTGGATCTTTGCATCCCCATGGTCCTCCATGGGCTGCAGGGAGATAGCCTATTTCACCACAGTCTTCACCACAGGCTGCAGGGAAATATCAGCTCCAGTGCCTGGAACACCTCTTCCCTCTCCTTCTCCACTGATGTTTCTGTCTGCATAGTTGTTCCTCTCACTTCTCTCTTCTTCGACTGCAATTACATCAGCCCAGTAAGTTGGGGTTTTTTTTCCTTCTTTCCTTTCTTTCCTTCTCAGTGGTGTTACTGTCATCCCTGACTGGCTCAGCCTTGGCCTGCAGCAGGTGCATCCTGGAGCTGGCTGGCATTGGCTCTGCTGGACATGGGAGAAGCTTCTGGCATCTTCTGAAGGAAGCCAACCCTGTAGCAACCCCACTACCAAAACCTGGCCACACAAAGAGGACTAGCTGAGGGACCTGGGGTTGTTTAGCCTGGAGAAAAGGAGGCTCAGGGAGAAACTTATCGCTCTTCCCAACTACCTGAAAGGAGCATGCAGTTGGGGCAGGAGCTGGCCTCT
>VYZS01075037.1:9275-28785 GCA_013400695.1 Neodrepanis coruscans
TTAGTATTTGTCAACCTGGACTGTTCAGTATATTTATCCTGCTTTATGAAGCAGTAAAGTACTGTCCTCCTCATTTCACTGGTAGAGAAAACATGTTTCTGGAAGTTGAAATCTTGTAAGATGTAGGCTTTATATACTACACTCTTGCTCGAGACAAAGTGAAACACGAGAGTTCATACATGCTAGGGTTATGTCGGTCATGCAAATCCAGGTGCAAATAGTCTAGTGGAAAAGATTCAGATGAGAGAAAATTGAATCTCAGACAAAATATCTTCTTAATTTTCATACACTGAAAAGAAGGAAAAAATTGTTTAACCATTCTGGTTGTCTAGAGAGCCACTAATTGGTATTTCCNTGTTCATAAAATATTTCTTGCTTTCACTGTTTGCCACATTAATTTTGCATTTTATGTGAAAAATTTAAACCCAAACAAATATTTTAAAATAAATGACATTTGTGAAGTGCTTGAAAGGTGTCACTTGACAGTTACTGTCACTTGACCTGTTACTGCATTCTTCTTCATGGATTGCTGGTAAATGCTTGAGGAAACCATTTGCCCTACCTACATGTTTTCAATTATAAGAGCAATTTTTGTCTGTTTCCAGCTAAGGAGGGGAATGAGGCTAATGATTAGGCTAACTGAAGGCTGATACCTTGACTTCACAGCATGTGTCAGGAAACAGACTGTCCTGCACAAAGGATTTGGGCAGACTCCTACTTGGTCCTGGCCAAATCCAACTGCACACAAAGAGTGACTAGAATCTGTGCAGCAGCAGCCTCTATGTTCAATATGCCTCTGCCCTTTTCTGTGAGCCTTTTCTGCCATTTGTGCAGTACTGTGCACTCTACTGCTATGGAGTGAACCTCTGTGGAGAGATAGAAATGGGAAAGTGCCATGGGAGAGAGGATGAGGACAGAGAAGACCAAGAAGATTATGAGGATGGAGAAGGCAGGAGAACAGGGAAAGACTAGTGCTGTCCAGAGCTCTTTGAACAGTCAGCAGCAAGGGCTGCAAAGCCACAACATAGTACCCAGTGTTCTAGATCAAAAGCATTTCCTGCCACTCTTACTTTTTACTCATTCACCACAGAAAGGTCCCAAAGAAAGAAACAATACTTTTTATCTTGAACCTGAAGTTGTGTATTAGCTATAAAGCATTTGAAATGTTAAAGGCTTTCTTGTATGCCTCCCATCAGGATGGTGAAGAAAATGAAAATTTCTTTGGCCCTGGTGAATTGTAGCCACGTTGCTGTCCCAGGTAAGTTAAAGTTCAGGGTTTCTAATCTAAAACCTTGATGATATTTTCTGTGGGAAATGATAAATAGTTGATTCAGAGGACAGACTTTTCAGTGGTTTTTGCATAGCTGCAATTTAATGAATTTCATGTATTTCTTTGTCTTTACTGTTTTCAGCCTAGATTTATAAGGATCTTGTTTGTCTGTTTTAACAGATTGTTTTCTGCTTTCTGAAAGGTGTCATACTTACAAAGCGCAATTAATAATCAAAGGAACTTTTTTCTGTGCAAGGTTAGAGGACGTTTCCTGTGCTCCTGACTCTGCATAGTCAGACCTGAGAAAACTACTCCATTGCACATATTCTAAGTGTTGCTGTCCTAAAGGCATATGCTGGCCCCAGGTTGGTTCAGTACATTCATCGTGAAGAGAAATATTTTTTTAAAACTGGACCTACTGTATCTTATCATGTAATTCGTGTTTCATCATATTGTACTGGTACCTATCAGATATCTAACAGCTAAAGTATCTTGTAGGAGTGGGTAACAGCATCACTGCCTGCACATCCAGTTGTTGGGAGTTTGGAAATTATGCTAACATATTCCCTTCTCTGGGAGAAATGGTCTAACCTTATGAACTCTGCAAGTCTAAATGGACAAGCACTTTCATGTAATACAGGTCTGTAAACTTTACGGGTTCCCAGGTGTTTGTGGTGCAAGCAAAAAAACAAAGCCTGATGCAATACGAAAAAATTACCTTAGCCACAATAAATCATGTAACAAATATTAATCTGTTTTCCAAATTAGATTTCTGAAGTACTTTTAACTTTATGATTTCAGGCTCTGTTGTTTCATATAATACTGCCAGTTCCTTATTTTCCCTTTTTCCCTTGAAGAAAGATTTTTCACAAGAAAGAATTTCTACTTTATTGTCCAGAAATATCAGCTATGATTAATAATCTGCCTTGTATAGTACATCATATTTTCCCTTTAAGGCACTAAGTGCAGTGTCCTTTCATACATCTTTCCATCCTTACAAACAGGTTCAGCTATATTGTGTTTACACACAGACATATTTTCTGATGTTGTACTGTCTACGTGCATTCTCAGATTGGACTGCAGTATCTTGGGCTTGAGACAAATCCAGGCTAACCAAGCTAAGCCTATATGACTATTGAAGACTGCAATTTTAGACACTGTTGCATTATCCTGTCTTAATATGTCACTGCAAAGTAAAAACAAAACAAGAGCAAAAAGAAAAATCAAGGTCTGAGTTCACAAGATAAAATAGATCGGAGACTGTTGCTAAAGAACTAGTCAAAGAAATACTTTGCATTCAGTGAATTAAATGCAAAGGAACCTCAGTATTTTAGCACAGTACTAAAAAGGGTGGTAGAGTAGGATTAACCATCACTAGCAAACTGAGAAAATTCTTTCTTTACCAGTGAAGACTGTAAGCTAGTTGAAGATGCCTTCTTTTTAATTCGACTGTAATAAATACCTCCTTTGCTTCATTAAGTGATGTAACGTGTACAAATATGACCAAGGGCTGAAAAGATTGTTGACTCTTATTCTTTCAAAAATAAAAGCAAAGAAGTTCTTCCAGGAATTTAGCTGTTCAAATGCAAAGGAAGGAAGGAAGGAAGGAAGGAAGGAAGGAAGGAAGGAAGGAAGGAAGGACATGCATATAGGACAAACAATTATGTNTAAGCCTATATGACTATTGAAGACTGCAATTTTAGACACTGTTGCATTATCCTGTCTTAATATGTCACTGCAAAGTAAAAACAAAACAAGAGCAAAAAGAAAAATCAAGGTCTGAGTTCACAAGATAAAATAGATCGGAGACTGTTGCTAAAGAACTAGTCAAAGAAATACTTTGCATTCAGTGAATTAAATGCAAAGGAACCTCAGTATTTTAGCACAGTACTAAAAAGGGTGGTAGAGTAGGATTAACCATCACTAGCAAACTGAGAAAATTCTTTCTTTACCAGTGAAGACTGTAAGCTAGTTGAAGATGCCTTCTTTTTAATTCGACTGTAATAAATACCTCCTTTGCTTCATTAAGTGATGTAACGTGTACAAATATGACCAAGGGCTGAAAAGATTGTTGACTCTTATTCTTTCAAAAATAAAAGCAAAGAAGTTCTTCCAGGAATTTAGCTGTTCAAATGCAAAGGAAGGAAGGAAGGAAGGAAGGAAGGAAGGAAGGAAGGAAGGAAGGAAGGACATGCATATAGGACAAACAATTATGTGTGTACGTGTTTGTATGTGTGTATGATGAACTTTAGCTACAAAAGCTGAAGTCATATGTTTCCCATGCTCATTTAATTACATAACTGCTGGGGCTCAGCTCTGCTGTTTGGGGAATTTCATATAACCTAGGCTATGTGAGAAACACTATGTGTTGCAAATCCATCAGCTCAGGGTAGGGAACTCACTGGTCTCTTTCAAATGTTGTTCACTAAGGTCCTCTTACACAACTACTGCTTATAAATCTGAATGATTTTACCTCAGCAGCTGCCATTTTCAACTGTCTTCTTTGATTAATTCTCTTGAAGAAAGTCTCTGGATCAGAAGACCTGTGGTAGACAACTTTTAACAGTAGACTGATGACATCTCTAAAAGCCCATGTCTGCTCACCATGTTTAGTCTTAGTTTCAGAGAAAACCTTTTCTTTATATCATGACAGAGTAAAATCTGGTCCAAGGAACATATGTAAAAGTGCAAAGTAGTTTTCCATAGCTGTTCATACTACTTCTCTGTAGTTCTTTTTTTGTTGTACTATGAATAATGATGACAAAGCATGACATGTTGTTTTGTCTTCACCGCAATACTGCTCGCAGACTTCTGCCATTCATGTTGTGTTTATGTTTTTCACCTGTGGCATTTTGAACGCTTTTTTTTCAGTCTTCTTCAGCTTTGTAGTACTTTTCCTGGGTCCCACATTTGTCTGAGTTAAACCAATGGTCCTTAAGGTCATGTTTATCTTGCTGGCAGCTTGCCTATCTATTCTGCAAAGTACATTTAACAGAAAAGCTGAATTGCTGTTGAATGCAGCCACACGCTGGCCATAGATACCTGGGAGGTCTGTTGCAACTGCTATATATGTGACATATAGTAAATGCAGATGATATGTGATAAGTTTATGTTTTTGAAAATTCTGGGGATAATTCCCTGTTTTATTATCCACCTACAATTTCTTCTGTATGTGAAGAGATTTCTATATAGAAATCATCTTCTATATTTAAACAAGGCAAAAGGTGGGATCAAGAAATTTGGAAGCTGTGTAAAGTATTACATTGATTCAAGACCTGAAAATGTTATATAGTCACACTTCATGAGCAGGTGCTTAGCCAGTTGTTCAGATGCGCACCTTAATGCAGAGATATGTTCATAGAACTTTGATATTTAAATGTTTAAAAATTAATAATTATCCTTATTTTATTTTGTTCTTAAAATGCCAAGATATTGTTCCAGTGGATAACTATAGCCCGTTTCCAAAACTTTCTTTGGAAAAGCAAGTTTTTGTGCACTTAAACTGCTTATCTCTATATTTCTGGAGTTGTATTGACTTTTAAATGCATGGAATAAACAAAACAAAAAATACCCAACCACCACCAACAACAAAAGAATCCTGATTTACTCCTCAGTTAAGAATTTGTTTTCCCAGGTGCAGTTGGGAGTGAGTTTTTACAGATGAGTTATAAACTGCTGGAAGTTTAGTTTTTTAATGGAAATGCTGACAGACCTTTAGCTGCAGTGATGTTCATGAAAGCCAATAAAAAATAAAAGTAGCAATACAAATCTCTAACTCTTGTAAATCGTATATGTTTCTCTGTCCTCCAGGAGTGATGTTGAACATAAGGTAGCAGCTGCAATAATATGATTAAAATATAAATCTCAATAAAGCTAGAAAACAAGAGATTAATTCAATTTTCAGCCAGTATGAGTGGGAGAAATTTGCTTAATGCCTCAGTAATTCCTTTTTCATCCAGTAACAAAGGAATTAATTGCAAAATGCTTAGTTACTCAAAATATCTTCAGATATTATAGATGGAATAGTCACATAGTCAATAGCCATAATAGTCAAATAAGCAGGAAAAGCACTTCATGGTTTAAATGTACTGACAGAAGAACTATGACTGCAGAAATAAGTACTATGTAGTAACTTCCACAGTCACAAAGGTCTAGGATTTTCATAAGCAGAGGTCAGGTTACTCTGTAAAAGTGGACAAGACACAGCTTTTGGCTCTACACTACAAAGTGTCCTTGACCTAATGATGNTTTTGTGCACTTAAACTGCTTATCTCTATATTTCTGGAGTTGTATTGACTTTTAAATGCATGGAATAAACAAAACAAAAGATACCCAACCACCACCAACAACAAAAGAATCCTGATTTACTCCTCAGTTAAGAATTTGTTTTCCCAGGTGCAGTTGGGAGTGAGTTTTTACAGATGAGTTATAAACTGCTGGAAGTTTAGTTTTTTAATGGAAATGCTGACAGACCTTTAGCTGCAGTGATGTTCATGAAAGCCAATAAAAAATAAAAGTAGCAATACAAATCTCTAACTCTTGTAAATCGTATATGTTTCTCTGTCCTCCAGGAGTGATGTTGAACATAAGGTAGCAGCTGCAATAATATGATTAAAATATAAATCTCAATAAAGCTAGAAAACAAGAGATTAATTCAATTTTCAGCCAGTATGAGTGGGAGAAATTTGCTTAATGCCTCAGTAATTCCTTTTTCATCCAGTAACAAAGGAATTAATTGCAAAATGCTTAGTTACTCAAAATATCTTCAGATATTATAGATGGAATAGTCACATAGTCAATAGCCATAATAGTCAAATAAGCAGGAAAAGCACTTCATGGTTTAAATGTACTGACAGAAGAACTATGACTGCAGAAATAAGTACTATGTAGTAACTTCCACAGTCACAAAGGTCTAGGATTTTCATAAGCAGAGGTCAGGTTACTCTGTAAAAGTGGACAAGACACAGCTTTTGGCTCTACACTACAAAGTGTCCTTGACCTAATGATGATATTGACTTTCCACTACTGTTCTTATTTATATTGATTCATGAAGAAAAACCATGCGAGTGGTCTTCTTCAGTTATTATTTTTGATCTATATGGTAGATGCAGAGGAAGCCATTTAAAGAAGAACACCATTCAAATAAATGTTCTCAAGCATGTAGCAATAGACATCCAAGCAGAAGGGGATATACGTGCCTGTCTTCTGCAGTGGTGAAGAAACTATTTCAATCCCTTACCCAGCCATTTCATCTCTTAGTGTATTTAGGAATAGATTTTCATTTGCGCTAAGTCTCCTCTGTATTCTGACAAGCAGTAGAGGGACATTTAGATGAGTACATACTTTATAACCAGAGGTGAAAAGGATCTTACCATAAATAAGGATTAGACTTTTAGAGTAGTGTTTAACTCAGTGCACGAGGATGCTACCTAAATCATTTGAAGCCAGAGAGCTATACAAGTAGGCTGTGTTAGCTATGGAACTGACAAAGCTGATGGCAGAAATTGGGCCACTCTGAAGGTTCAGTTATTTGTGGAATCACTGATCAGAAGAACAAAGTTTGTATGGTTTCCAGTAATGCCAAAAGTAATAAGCTATGGTGGGGCAGGCTTCTGGCTACTATACACAGCCATATCTCTCTATTGAAGTCGTATAAATATACTTAATAGCCCATCTAAAAATGACAATTAGCCAGAATTTCTAGTATTTATAGAAAAAAAAATCCATGAGAAATAACACTTATTGATGATTTGGATGTGGGAATTGAGTGTACCCTTGGTAAATTTACAGATGACACCAAGTTGTGTGGCAGTCTTGATCTCCTTGACAGTAGGAAGGATCTACAGAGGGACTTTAGAGCTTGATCACTGGGCTATGAACTGCATGAGGTTCAATGAGGTGAAGTACTGGGTCCTGCACTTGGGTCACAGAAATGGAGGAGTGATTGAAGAGCTGTTCAGCAGAAAGGGACTCGGAGGTGCTGCTTGACAGCTGCCTGAACATAAGCCAACAGTGTACTCAGGAAGCCAATGCCAGTGGCAAACTGGCTTGTGTCAACAGGATTGTAGCACTTCCTAGTAGGACTAGGGAGGTGGTCGTCTTTCTACACTCAGCAACAATGAGGTCGCATTCAGTTTTGGGACCCTCACTTTTTAAAGGACATAGAGGTGCTGGAGCATGTCCAGTGAAGGGCAAGAAGGCTCGTGAAAGGACTAGAGAACATGTCTTACGAGGAACAGCCGAGAGAGCTGTGTTTATTTAATCTGTTTATTCTGGAGAAGAGGAGGATCAGAGGGAACCTCACTGCTCTCTACAACTGCCTAGAAGGCAGCAAGAGGACTAGAGGAAATGGCCTTAAACTAAGACAGGGGAAATTCAAATTGCATGTTAAATTTTTTTTTCATTGTTAGGATGGTCAGGCACTGCAATAGGCTGTCCAGGGAGGCGGTGGAGTGACCATCCCTGGAGGTATACAAGAGGCATCTGTATCTGGCAATGGGTGAGATGGTTTAGTGGTTTAAGGGTTAAAGTGGTAGTGCTGGGTAGATGATTGGACTGTATGATTTTGAAGGTCTCCTCCCATCTTGATGATTTAATGATTCTATGATTTTTAGAGGCAATACTTCAGTGAGTTGTAATATGCTGAAACGAAGTATCCTTGTTATGTCTATTATTCCTATGTCAGGTTATTATTTTAGCCTAATGGAATACATTGCAAATATCCCTCCCCTCTGAAGAAGACATACTTTAGAAAAAGTGAGATTTTTAGGTCTGCAGATGAGATTTACAGTAAGTGGGCAGGTATGAAGTTCAGGTAAGTTGCAAAGGAGTAAATAAGACCTTACTGTACTTCTTTGTGCTATACAGTGGCAGAAGGATATTCAGACCCCAAAGTAGTCTATCTGGGTTAACTAGTTTTGTCTAGTTATTCTTTGACTAGCAATACTGTCCTGTTTCTTGAATATCAGCAAATGCCTGTGAATGGCACACTACGCTGTGTAGAGAGGTGAGCTAGTTCAGAGGCAGTTCGGTATCTGTACACTGCCTTTAATTACATGATTTGTAATAGCTCCCAAGTAGGTTCTGATTTGGTTAAAGAGATGTTAAATGGAGTTATGCTCCTTGTAACATATACAAGTATATTTCTAGATTGAGATGATGTATGAAACATCCATACCTCAGAAATTCAGAAGTCCTTTGAAGTCCAATAATTAGAGTTTCCTGGCATCTTTGGTATTATGATAGTGTTGCAAATCTTGGTCCTGTTTGTCAAAAAAATTTTTCTGTGAAAAAAACAAATCTTTATGGTATTTTTGACAATTGTATACCACATGTGTTTGGAGCACAAAACCCTAATGCAAATTTGTTCCTTAGCACCTTTTCTTTTAATTAATATTTCTTCTGAATATATATATATATATATATATATATATATATNGTGGAAAAGAAGGCGGCAGTCCCTTCAGGGGTGGTGTGTCTGTGAAGAAGTCCTCCCAAAGGGGTCCTCTCAGGCTGGGGGAGATGAAAAGCAGTGGCGGACCTCAGGGAACTCCGTGGAGAAGAAAACAGCAGCAGCAAAGTCCGGCGGGGGAGGGGGAAAATCCTCAAGGCCGTACTGAGTAGAGGTGCCCTGCCTTCAGCTCCAGAGTCCCCGGGGAAAGAGAGAGGGCCAATGCTCTGTCCCGCAGATATAATCCCAGCCCCTTCCCAGCATTCCTTGTGGGTCTCCGGGGCTGATGGGAAAAA
Organism: Neodrepanis coruscans; assembly: GCA_013400695.1. Classification (NCBI taxonomy): domain Eukaryota; kingdom Metazoa; phylum Chordata; class Aves; order Passeriformes; family Philepittidae; genus Neodrepanis; species Neodrepanis coruscans. The sequence continues at coordinate 18,292 of VYZS01075037.1, forward strand.
ACCCAGGCAGAGGTAACCTTGGTAACCTGGCTACTCCTCCCAGCCAAATGTGGGCACAGGAAAAAGAGTTATTTTTTCTTTGTCTTCCCCTACGGTTTTTAAGCCAAACCATCACATATAAGTACTGGGATTTTCCTTTCTGGCACTGATCTGAACTGCACACTGCTGTTATGCTTAATTTCTCGTGTCTTTGTGTTGTACTGAAGTGATGAGTTTTAATTTATAAGTATTGATGACTTTCAAGACATGCCATGCAATATAACATTTTAATCCCTATTTTATCCAGTTGTTTTATATTTGCCATTTTCTAACACGCTTTCTATCTTCAGCCACAAATGATTTTAAGAATCAAGAAAACATTGGCCCTACTCTATTTTTTTTAATTTTATTCTCTATTATACATTTCTTTAAATATCTGTATACTTTTCTTGCTAAAACAGCAAAATTTCCACCTGCCCCCAACATTGGTGTAGGTTAACTATCTAGATTTATAGATCTAATAAGGGAAATTTTCCAGAATATATCCAATGTCTTGGCAAATCTGCAGTCTGTCATTTTATATTATTCTGTCCATAGAAAGTCTCTCCCTCCAATACTTATCCATGCATTTTATTAAGGGATTCAACTATGTGATAGAGGTGTGACTCCTTGTGACAATCTAGAGTTCGCTAATCTTATGTCACAAAGGTGAAGGAACATGAATAATGAGATATTTCACGAGTATGTTTGTTGTTACTTGAATCCATAATTGGAAAACTGACCCATTTAGATGTTTTCACCTGCCATTGTATTTCCCAACACTCCAACATATCAGTAGCTGTGATTCTTACTGATACCTGTTAAATGAATGAAATAAAATTTTACCGTGACAGTTCCTGAGGCTAGCAGACAGGTGCTGCTACATTCCTGCTGCTGTGCAATCAGCTACATGCTGTAATGTTAAATTCAGATCTCTTCAAACACAGGGCTTCATTCTTATCTTATTTACCTTCCTATTTACACTTCACTTTCTTATTTTGTCCATTTTCAACACCTATCATGCAACTTTTCTGCTACAATTTACTTTTTGGCATGTTCACATGGTCCACAAAACTGCTTAGCGAAATCTCCCCCAAACTGAGGGCAGTGGGGGGGAGCTGAGGACAGACCAGCTAACTGAATGATCTATTTATCTATTTATTTTAGTATCATAGTATACAGTTCACATATGAAAGGGGGAAGGAAATTGCTTAGTAAGCAGGTGGGGGTGAATGAGCTCCAACAATAGGAAAATACATGACAGTGAATGTAGGAACAAGTTAGAGAGTCTTGAATGATTATGGAGTGAATTAATTGTAGTAAGTAAGGATTTATAGCTCATAAGATTATGAATATGAAAGACATTGGATTAGTCATCAAAACGGTGTCTTTATGCAGTTAATTGGTTCTGTCTAGTTGCTCTTTTCATTAGCAATGCTAGTATTCCTTCCATCTCCAATATATCTTATTTTAGTTTTTTGAAGAAGGAGCTCTCTGATACCTGAGAAACAGCCCATGTTTTGAGACCTTATGCCTGAACGCTAAATGACATCAGAATCTCATCCAAAGGGTTATCTCTGTCTTATCTGAACATTTAAAGTGTATTCAACTCCATATGCTTTAGATAATTTCATCCTTCACTGCTGTGCATAACTAGTGGCTGCTTTTTATTATTATCTTGTCAAACGGAAGGGATCTCTCAGCTGCTGTTGTAACTGTAGAAGCTATATTTCAGTTTTAAGGTGCTTTTTTAAGCTTTGGTAAGCAAATGAATTCTGAGAAGGAGCTGTGATTGGCAGATCCCATTCAATCCTGAAAAAATATAATTCTTACTGATTCTGAGCCCTACTCTCAGAATCAATCTAGTATCAGGTTAACTCCCTTAACACCATGGGCATTCATTTTACTTCTCGGTTTCTTATAGCATTTGTAACTTTTTTCTGTTAGAGATTTGCAAAGTTTTACTTTGATCTGCTCTACAAATTTCTGAAGTAATTTGAGAACTCATCCTTATCTCTCCAAGAAAGCATTCCAGGACCAACAGTTCCAAATTCAATCAGGAACTAATAACTTATATGTCTATGTTTGCATTTATGATGCAGTGAGACTGTGTGCCAATATTAGGTAACTGTATATATAAGTGGTTAGAAATATGCTTAAAGCCCAGCTAGAGATAACATTGATATATGTATGCTAATATTATGCTCTAAAATCTCCATTTCTATTAGTTAGGTCAAGTCCAAAGATTCCTTTTCTTTCACCTTACTGGAAAGGTTACTGGGGTTACTGTTGACAAAAATTAAAAACACACTCTTTCATGTACAGAGAGACAGTTTTTGCCAAATTTCTTTAATGGAAGATGCTTGCTGAAGCAAAAGTACCAGAGATGGTTCTTACACCTTGCTGAGGTACTGGATAGTGCCCTCAGAAGACAGGCTGAAATTATCACCTTGACTGCATTTAACCACAGATTCACCAGGTCGCCTCCATCCACTATCAATGTTTAGCAGAATGTGCTAAAAGAGCTTTTATTCTCCTTGGTTTCTAAAACAGAGTAATTTAACTCAATGCAGTTTCATATAATCTACAATTTCCCTTGTTGTCTCAGTCAGTGTCTCCTCCCAGGTGAATATGATTGCAGCCTGCTATCCCCCATCTGAAAAGACATATCCCGGTGTTGCTAATGTGAAATCAAATAGTCTAAGCCTTAAAATCTGGGACAACACACCCTCCACCCTCAAATATCTTAAGCCTGAAAACACTAGTCATGTGTAGATCCTGGTTTTAGAGCAAGACTAACTAGATCTTTACAAATGCAAGGAAGTGTCAGAAGATGTGATGCTAGGCGGGTATAAGTTATGATATATTTCTTGTGAGTTATCACCTGGCATACTTCGATAGTGCTGGTCATATGGTACTGCTGTGCCTAGTGTGAGTTCTGCATAACTTCACTGCATGCTGTATGCTTCATTTGTACTCAAATATTTTCCCACTGAATATTTTTGGATTTTTTTTCATTAAATAACAAATCAAAACTTTAACAAAAATAAGGGCAAAAGAAACTATTCTCAGTTTCCAATCAATCTTGATTTTACAGATGTTTTTTTAAATCAGAAAAGCTTGAAAAGCCAGACATGAAAATGAGCATCTTCCTCACTAGACTAACAAATGTGTGAAATTTCATAGAAATCCATTCTCACAGTTTCATTATGCAGGGGATTAATGTTTAATGCTGGCAGGCTGCAAGTCCACACTAATAAGAAAAGCTGCAAAAGGCTATTGTACAGGGGATGAAAATTTCATCAAACATTCCAAGAACATCTAAAAGGTTTACAGAGTAAAAAGTTAGCTAGAGAGGTTCTATTTGTGTTCAAGCAATTTCCTTGATGTAAAATGAGATTTTAATCATAGTATAGTTTTATAGTGTCCATATTGCTACTTTTTTCTTCTTTCATCATCTTTGACCTTGATCACACTGCTGGAATAATTTCAATTTTCTTTGACCTGTTTTGTCCCTGTATAACTCAAAGCAAATTGTTTTTGTTTTCTTCCTTATTAGATTGAAATAAATATCCAGATTGCATTTAACAGTATTGTGATATTGACTGAAAGATCAGAGAGTCAATTACTGATGGTAATTACAATATTACTGATGACATTAGCTTTTTAAAATAAAAAAAAAAAAACCCCTCATATTTCTATGTCGTGGTTTTACCACAAAATTAGTGATTCTGACAAGAGATGTCTGAGAGAAGCGACAGACACACCCCAAAAGAAGAAAACACACAAACATCACAGTTTATTTCACACACACTGAAAAACCGACAACAAAGTGCAAAAAACCAGACAAATTAAGCTTTCCCAGTGCCTGTGTTGGGGTGAGAATGCTCCGGAGCAGTGCTGGTCTCTTTCTGGGGCTCCCGAAGAGACGCCGGGATAATTAGAGAAGGCCCGCGACCGATCTGAGGACCCCCCCCAGCAGCGCGAGCCTCTGCTCGGCTTTTCTGAAGAAAAACACTAAAGTTTAGTTTAGTTAGAAGCCCCCTCCCCCTCCCTCTAGGCCCCCGGGAAGGGATTTCAGTGCTGATGGAAGAGATGTGGTCTTTAAACCCGGGCAATAGCTGCAGACAATTTCCAGACCACCCGCCCCCGGGGAAAAGAAAAAACCCACAAGGGAAAAAAAAGCGACCCCCGAGGAAGAAGTCCGCCCCCCCAAGAATTCACTAGAAAGAATGTGATCTCGAGAGAGAGAAAATCCACCCCTCTGAAAAAAAAGAATAATCACGAGAGAGCGTGATCCCAAAGAAAAAGAAAAACAAAGAAACAGCTCCCCCCTCCCAGGAAATACCACACCAGCCTGCCGTGGCGGGATTGCTGATCCGTCCTCCATGTGGACGTAGGTCTTGGCTTGACGGCGAGGAGCGATGCTACCCCAAGGATCTCCAGAGCCGAAGAGAGGAAGATGGTGTTCACTCTCCCCTTTTTATAGGGGGTCCTGATCAGCGCATGCGTAGATGGGCCCCAGGGGGCCGGCCCTCCTCTAATTGGACAGCTGGCACCACGGGGCCCTCCCCAGCAAGGCTTCGTGCCATGGAAGTGCCAGGACAAGCTGGAAGCAATGGAGATGCCCGAAGTGCCGGGGCACGCTGGCAAAATGGTGGTATCCAGCACCATGCAGCCGCCGGCACCCCTCCCCCGCTGCCGGGGGAAGGGGGGGCCTCTGCCGGCCGCTGATGCCGCCGCTGTTACCGCGCCGGCTGTGCCAAGCTGAGCAGCACCAGGCAGCACCGGGCTGAGCTGCGCCGTGCCATGCCGTGCCACCACGGCCACCACCGCTGTGGGGGAGGGGGCCCCTGCCGCGGGGTCGCCGCGCACCGTGTCGATCTGAGCTGCGCTGCGCCATGCTGCTGCCGGTGCCGCCGGTGCCGCTCCCCCCGTATTTTCTGTTGAATTCACTATGTCCTAGATTTCACATTGGAAGAATAACTTCTTACTCAATGCTAATAAAACACTATGTTCTTAGTCTGTGATAATTTGAAAAGTAATATGGTTATAAATATAGAAAGAAGCAACCTAACCTTGCGCTCACAGGATAAAAAAAGTTGAAAAATGCACTACCTTGAACAACAAAAAAAATCCAGAACTGTTAGTGAGATGTTTTGTCAAAAGCTAATACATTACCAAACCCTGATAAAGTAATCCAGTAGGGTTTTTTGGGTCCTGCTGTGCATTTCTGAATGCTCCTTCATGTATAATTAAAGATATCTCAGAAAAGAAAAGATTAGCTGAGAGTTTTACCTATGTAAATTTACAGAAATTGTATTATAAAGACAATCTCAGAAACAATGCTTTAGACTTGCTAGTTACCTGCTCAGTGCTCTCATCTTTCAGTATGAGTTCCTAGACTCTAGGATGGATTTGCATCATATATTTTTTTCACAATCATTCATGGGCAATTGTTTTTTAAAATCAATTTTATTTATTCTTTTGGAAAGGTTAGTGATCACACGTAGAACTGAATGCCTGGAACGCGATGGTCAGTTGTCTGTATTGTCAAGGGCTTTGCAATACCTTCTTCAGCTGGATCAGGTGAGACTCCCTGAACTATTCTGATAAAGTCTTGTCATTCACCTTGTTAGTGGTCCTATGTGACTACTTCCACATTTCAATAATCGATCCATTGCTATTGATTATCTTAAACTGTGTACAACACAACCATACACAAATTGGTAGCAGAAAAGATCATCCTATATGGCTATTACAGGATATATCTAGGCCCTGTATCTGCAGGACTTATTTTTGAAATTTACTAGGGTCTCATTTTAGTACACTTTGGTCAGATTTGCCTTGGAGCTGTCTGGAGGCGGGTGGCCAGTCTCCCTTCACCCAGGATATTAATCAACATATGTACAAATAGTGAGGATAAGCTGACCTAAGCGCAGCTGATGAGAGAATATTCCAGATTCCAAAATTCTCTTTTAGAGTCCTGTAGCATCTAGTCAAATGCTTTGTCACAGAGGTAGCTGGAAGTGGAGCCTCTGCTCTCACACCTATGCAGTAACTGATGGAAGCACTCCTAGATGACAAAGGGACTTGATGACAGAGTGTGCTGGGTTTACAGCAGAACCCTGATATCCAATTAGAATAGGGCTGTGGCTTGAATTTCCTCCTTACATTACAACTGTAACTCAAATTCCTTAGATTATTATCTTTCAATATTTGCCAAAGAATTAATTCCTTATATTATAGGTTTGTGAGTGTTGCATATGCACAGCAAACTGTTCATGACATCTTCATATGTTTAGGAATAGAAGTCAGCAAGAATATGAAATGTCAAAAGTCTTTGGGATATAAGAGTAGTTTAGACTCCAAACACTGGCATCTGTTACTATTTTCAGCAAATATAGTCCCAAAAAACATTTGAATTTTATGTATGAATCTACATATTTTGTTCATCGTATTTACTTTTAATATGTGGTCAAAATATGCTTCTAAGAAAGGAGAAAAATCAAAGAAAACATCACAGAAAATAGATAAAAATAGGAGAAACACTGGGAACGAGTAGCAACATGAACCACTACTGAGAGAGCTTTGTCTGAGAAGAGATATTTTTGGACTGTTATGACTGAAAGAACTTGGATAGAGGGGAAAAAACTCTCCTTCTTGCTGAATTTCTTGATGTTCAGAGAAATAGGGGTTCACTTTTTCTACTCCCAGGAACTAATAACTTTAACTGATGATGTAGAATTCGCCCCCCATCCCCTCTATCAATCTGCTGTGATCTAAGACTTTATCTCAATATTGGATATGACACAAAAACTTGAATGGAACTAAATATGACCACAGGTGATAAATTGATAGAACATACTACAGTGAGTGTTACTGGTACTTCAGGAACAGCTAGAGTTAAAAATGAGTTTTAAGAAGTTAATTTATGCTTTCAGCATCAATAAAAGAGCAGTATCTAATTCAGTAGTCATTTTATTCTGACAAGAAAGAAGATAGATCACCAGCCAGCGTTGCATCTAATGAGTGATGAAGAAAATAAATCCAATGCCACAAGCTAATAAAGAAGACTTCAGATTCTTTGACTTGCTTGCTTTTTAAAAACAGTACTATAAGTGCTTTACTTCAACACTCCTCTTCCTTGTTCTTGAAGGGGAAGGACCAACAGAAAGAATTTTTAGCACACCTTCAGTGGAAAACCAAATCATAGTTTTAGAAATTTAAACTGAGCTTGATAATGATTCTACTACCTAGCAGCCTAGAAGAATCTTGAATTTTTGGAAATGAATGGTTCAGTTGTACCTGAATGTTCAGTTTAGAGGCAGGGGCAGGTTTTCATATAATTATCATGGATGCTGGCATTCAGGTATATTGATTACTCTCCTAAAAAGCTGCTTAAAGCTGTAGTGTTGCCTTCACAGTTGTCCTCCCCTGTAGGGCTTTTGGCACTATTTAGTATACACTATGAGAAATAGTTACAATGTATACTATAGACTGACGAAGCCTGAAAGGATGGAATAGCTGAAGATGAGAGACATAATACTCAGTTATAATCCATAACATAAAAAGAAAAGGCTGATAACCTTCTATTTGAAAAAAGAACACCCAAACCTCTAGTGCTAAGTGCAATATATTTTATGGATAAAATTTGTCACTATAGTTACAATAGAAAGAAATTAAATACATTGTAGGTAAGTAGTGTTGTCTAGCAAATACTGAACTGGAGGGAGAGGACTCTTTCAGCTTGTTCAGTGCCTTGGAATAATTCATTAATGGATGCTCTTTACCTGGATAAATCCCAGCTTCAGTTTTCATGCCACGCCTAAATAAATCCTATATACTTCTGTGATCACTTTAAAAATAAGCAAGAAAAATACTAAGAAGGGTAAAATGAAGTGGCAGAATCCCTTAAAACTGGGATGAAGGTGGGATCTTTTAAATGTACCAAGTACTCACAATAGCTTTATTTTCACATTGCTGCCTCACTTTGTGTGCTGCCTCACTCTGTACTCAGATTGTACAAAGATCTGGAGACTAATTTCAGCAACAGCCACAATTTACTAGCTATAGTAGCCCTCAGACGAATAGTTTCTTGCAAAATCAGTGGCAGCTTTATCCTACTGGAGCACAAATAAATCAGATCTTATTATTCCACACTCATTTAATCCTGGGACATTAGTCAGTGAGACCTTTCTGCAGCCTAATAAACAGCAGCAGCAACAGTTTTTCTTTATGAGAGTAGTTGTTCATCCTAAATTAGAGCCGACATTAGGGAAGACAAGAACTTTTGCAGCATGATTTAAAGATATAAAATATGAGACTATAACAGTATATGAAAACTGCATCCGTGTGTATAAATATAGCAGGATCAAAATTTAATGTATGTGGGTTACTTTACAACATACGGGTTATTTTATCTTGAAAGCGTGTATTTTGTTGTGGAAAGTAATATTCATATTGTCTGGTTGTTACCCTGGATTTAGCAGTGGCTCCTAATATTGTACCTTTGTTACCTTGTGCAGGAGTAAAACGTTAAATAAAGACACTACTTCAAAGAAAATGAAATAACTGTACATTATTGTTTCCCTTTAATAATCCATAACCAAGAAAACATCTCTGCCTTTGTATTTACAAGCAATACTTTGCTTTAAAATATTTGATGTTTGTGAAATGGATAGTGTCTGAATTTTTGAATGTTCACTCTCCTCCCAGTTACTGCAATGTGTGAAAAATAATTACCGGTTTAAGGTAGTTTGTCAGTTCTATTTTTTCCTTCCACTACTGCTGGTTACCGTGGGACCAAAACCGTGGGATAAAAACAGAATGAATCCAACAGGCATGTTTCAAGGCCAAGTTGCTTGTTAGGCTGCATAGATTTGCTTTCCTTTCTAATAAGGCATATCACAAGGCCTGAACGCAAGGACATGAGAAAAAGCATGAAACTGCGGTAAACAGCACCTGCTCGGTAAAAAATAGCACTAGAAGTTACTATAGCAATAAAGTGTTAACATTAGCCAGTTTTGTGACCTTAGCCAATTAGCTGGTAGTTTCAGGTGTAAACAATACATTATTAAATTAAATTTATTATTAAATTAGTGCCATTTCACCTGGACCAAGTCTGACCCCACCAGGGAATGACCTCATACTCAGATGTTTCTTCTCCCCTCTAACCCACCATGAGAGATTTTTGTGATCGGTTCTTCTTTTCCCCCTTTTGTTGGCTCATGAGAGGGTCCGGGACTGCCACACCATTTTCAGGGTGGTGGCCACCGTTTCTCTGTGGGAAACTTATTAATCAGTTTCTAACAAACGATGGCATGTTCTCATCTGTTTCCTTACAAATTTATGAGCTTATTTTTGTGGGGGGGAAATTAATTTTTTTTCCTGGTAAGTTCTGTGTTTTCTCTCGCTTAAATATATAATGAATATATATGTTGGTTCAATTAAAGAGTTGCTATTTCTTTTCCTGTATCATGTGGTCTCGTGTCCTCTAATTTGAATTGCACAGTTATCTCTACACTGAGATAACTATTGGCTGTTGTTTCCTTTAAAAGCTTTAATTTTGAATTATTTTAACCATTCTTTTTTTATGACTACCAGTGTAGTTCTATCTTATAATTTACAATATACACATTTAAAACTCAGTTTTCAGGAAAGGAAGCCTTTTGTCTGAAAACTGTACAAGAACTCTCAATGTTGTCACAGTTTTTGCCACAATATTTTAGAGTTTTTCCTGCTGAAGACTGCAGTTTCAGTTATACTGTTTGGAATTAGGTATTTGCTTGAATGATAATTTCAGAGTGAAATTCCAGAGTTGTGGAGTGGCTTGGGGTCACATGGCTTGTGAATTGCTTTGAAATATGACTTTTGAAGAGTTGTTTCCTTTTTTTTTTCTGGTAAGTGCGTTGTGTCTATAGTGTTGACACAGTATATAGATGACTGTTTGTCATGGGATAGATTTTGTTTTGAGAAATTTTTCCACTACCATCATGATGTTGGCATATTGAGGGAGGGAGAAGGTAGGCAAGGAACAGCATTCCTCAACAAGGGTTGGGGCTGAGGGCTCCATTGCCTTTGACTGGAGAGCTGATAGCCCTTGATAGCAGGCACTTTCCTGCCCTGAATGCTGTGCTGGGGAGCGGGGAGAGTATGCCTGCCTTTCCCTCTTCCCCCCGCCCCCACCCCCCTGCCTCCTCCTTTGCTTTCTTGGGATATAATAGAAGGACTCTGTGATTAACCATACCACATCCTGTTGCTGCTTCTGCCTCACTGGCCTAGTTCCCATGTCCAGGCGGACCCTGCAGCAGCCACTGGAAAGAGAGAGAGAGAGAAAAAAAGAGAAATAGGGAGAGAGAGTGAGAGCCCTGCCTGCACAGGCGCCAGCCTGTGCACTTTTTTTCCATCTCTCACTGTTCCTTTATCGGACAAGTAATTCGCCCATCTCATCAGCTGCCTGTTTCCCCCACAGCT
>VYZS01075039.1:7547-19451 GCA_013400695.1 Neodrepanis coruscans
CAGGGCAAGCCAATTTTCTTTTTGCTTTGGTCAATGATGCAGAGCTTTCCTGCCTGACATGCTGTTTCTTCACAAGCTTGGAATCTGCCAGGTCTTTAAAAAGGACAAAAATTATACAGATATGCATTCCAGGCATCATTCCCACAAATAATGACACCACACAAGTTAGTCTGGATTAACACCAGCACATCACAGCCCAGATGAGAGGGGAGCTCAGCATTCATCCAGGAGCCCAGCCCCACCATCCTCATGTTTGGCATCTCTTGGACCAACTTAGCATGAAAGAGATGGGGAAGAGACTTAGGCAGACCAAGTTGCCACAGTCTTCTCTACAGCAACTGATGCCTCAGTTTCCCCATTCCCAGGGAGGTCTGGAAGGAGGCTTTAGCAGCAGTTGGTTAGTCCTGTGATGTGCCCATAGGGAGGAGGCTGCCCTGTATTTTCACATCTCACAAGTAACTGGAAGGCTGAGAAAGGGTCTCAAAGCCTCAGTTAGTATACAAGGGGCAGCATTTATACTCTAAGATCTCACACTACTGTTTCATGACCCATGTGAGGGTGCTTCTCATTACAGGTTGCCCTGCATATTGACCCTGCAACCTGGAGATATGTAAATATATATATATATATACATATGTACATGTGTGTGTATATATATATATATGCATATATATGTATATATCTCCTACAGAGAATACTGGGTCAGAATCTTCACTGGCATAAACATGTGCAGGACCAACAGGGACAGATGGTGTATGCCAGGGAATGTGACTTTCTTTGACTGAGGCTGAAAATCTTTCTGGGATGGAATTGTCTGACTTTTTGTTGCATGCCACACTGTTAGTGAAACTGAGCAAATAACTTGCTCTAAATCACCCAGGTAATGGATGCAGCCACATCACTGCTCAGGAAGTCAGGACAGGACTTTCATCCATGGATGGACATGCTGGCTATCCATGATTCCCCCTCCTATCTCTCCAGTTCACCAGGGAACAAGTCTCTCCACGAGGCTGGAGAGGAGTTGAGCTCTGCCTTGGAGTTTATGTCCCCCCTAGTCTGGGCATGGCCAAATTATCCAGGAGCAATGTCCAGCACTCACAGATTAATTTCCCATGACTCATGATATAATAATTTCTGCTGTAATTCATGGTATGACTCCTAGTGTTGTGCTTCTAGGATTCATCATCTGAAATTTGAGGAGAACTGCAAGGGCTTGATTGGATATATGGATTGCAGGGCAACTCCCAGAGATCTCATATCCAGAGAGCAGAAAGCACCCACTTCTCAGCTACAAATGTTCCAGCCCAGAAATGTGGTGGATTTCCTGTTTGCAGAGATCCCAGATGTTTGCTTTAAAATTCACTCCAACCCTAATGTTCAGGCTGGTGAACTTGTTCGCTGGACCATTTCCAGAAAATTAATGCAAAAATGGGGCTGGGACAGAAGTGATAGGCAATGGTTTATTAGTTCACCGTGTGTGAGTCAAACGCACACAGACACTGTCTGGGATTTGAACGGCCATGATTGGAAAACTTGTAGGAATCAAGTAATGGAGATGGTAGAGGAAATCCTGTCATTCATTGTTTTAGTCTTACTGATGTCACTTTTATGTCCCTTTTATCCCTTGTCTCATCCAAGGCTTCCAGAGGGAAAGTTGTGACTGACAGTTTTGGTCAGACAACCAGACATGACGTGCAGGAGGTCAATTCATTCTCTGTTTGTCAGAGAGGAAGAGATTTATTTGCTGTAGGTACATCCGGCTTTGACTTCTTTGCGATGCTCTTTGTTTATGCAAACCAGTCAGCCAGGGGCATGGAGGTCAAGATCTACATCCCAAGTAGGAAATCGGTGCTCAGAAATAGCAGCCCTGGGAGTTCGTGCAATGAAGGTCCCTCAAGGCTCCCTCTCCAATGTACCCTGTGGAAGGAAAAACAAAAGCCCTATATTTCTACAGGAGGGTGTATTTATGGCTTTAAATCGCAAAGCCAAACTTTATCACAATGCAACCAAATGATTTCAGGGTAGATATGCAGAGGAGCTGATTGAGAACCATTAGCTACCCACATTTTTTAAATGGAAATTCCAAGCAGTTCAGAACATGCTGTGTTTTGATAAATTTTGCCGTATCAGCCCCTTTTGCGAAAGCATTTGGGGATTGAGACAACGAGTCCCTATTTGCTATTTAAACACAGAATAAAGGTCAGGCTTGTGCCCAAAAGAACACAGACTCTTAATAAATCTAATCAGGTGGCTTTCTTCTCTTAAGCTGCAGTTATGTGGTAACCATCAGAGGGTTTTATTAGCTGAAGGCTATCTCTGCATGACACAGTACCTCTCTTTCTTTACAAGTTATTTTTACTACTTGTTTGCAGCCGTGGCTTCTTTCTTGTTTTAAATTGCTGTTAAAAATTGAAAGTTGCTCAAGTCTCAGGTGAAATAATCCCCTCCACTGACCCTGTTAATGACAGACCTATGTACTTGCCCTGAGTTGCACGGAGCTCACGAAAATAGTTGGTTTCCTTGTGCTGCCACCTACAGAGCAAGCAACAGGTAATGCCGGGGGATTATTAACAGCCAGCTGGTTGCAAATCCTCCTCTTTAGCTCTTCATGATCAGTGCCTTCTTCAGCTCTGATAAGTACTGATGGCAGCTAGTTTTCTCTTTCAAGACTGTCTTTGAAGTCATCACCATAAGACTGTCAATCCAGATGGCTTTGCCACACGTCTGTGTCATGCTTCAACACCAGGGAGATTCAAGTGTCCAACCCTTAGACTAGGGATCAAGGGGCAGACCTCAGCTCTAGGAGTTCCTGGACCATCCAGCAAGAGATCTTCCTCTGCCTCATTCTCATGACTTGCTTTGATTCTTCATTCTTCTCTGCACAAGACTTCTGTTTCTCCTTCACCCACATGGGGCTGTGAAAGACTCTGGTATCATCAGTAGTGACCTGTCTAGGAACATTTTTCTGCATATCAATATTCCCTGTGTGGCACAAAGGAAGTGGAGCCTCTGCCAGGCTGGAGCTGCTGCAGGCTCTTAGTCACATCACTTCACTTTGGTGACTCTCTGACACAGGACAAACCTGTGACATCCTCCTGTAAAAGAGAAAAAGGTTGTCTGGGGTGATTGTAAATCCTTGTATTGATTTCAGTGGGTTCATGCCAGGGCCCAAGAAATGGACAAGAAACCCCTTGAGACAGTAAGACTGACAGGAACCCATTTACTTCTGGTGATTGAGACATTGCAAAAAAGTGCTTTAACAAATCCTGATGGTACTTAAATCATGTCTGGAACCTCAAGGCACAGTATGGACCTTCTTTTTCACAGAAGTGAAGAAAGCAGATGGGGAATGTGCTGATTTATAGGGTGCTAATATCCTTACCAATCTGATCCAGTCTGCATGTTGTATGAAACCCTACTCTGGGTGACTCCCTTTAGGTTTCTGTATGTGGTGCATACACTGACTATAGTCAGAAAGTCTGCATGCAAAGTGTATAGACACACCTGCAGAGGGAATTGCAGGACAAGAAAGTCTGTCCCTGGGTCTGATGCTGGGTGTTCCACCATAGCAGTGAGAAGGAAGCACTCCAGCACGATGGCCTTCTCCTTCCTGTTGTGTTTGCTTCCTGGATGGCAGCAGGCAGGAAAGACTAAGGTCTGGTGCAAGGTTATGGGTTCATAGTGCAGACCAGTGGCAGGGCACACAGTAAAGACATTCACAGACACAAAAAAGCCAGATGCTTGAGAGTCTGCAGCAAACATAGCCTGTAATTTCTCCAGCCCTAAGAGAAATCACCCATCCTTGGAAGTGTTCAAAAAAATGTGTAGATGTGGTGCTTTAAGACATGGTTTAGTGGTGGATTTGGCAGTGCTGCGTTAATGGTTGGACTCGATGATCTTAGAGGTCTTTTCCAGCCTTAATGATTCCATGATTCTATGAAATGGTGGGGTTAACAAATGCCAGCCCTTCTGGGCGTCTACTTGGGTCTGGAGAGCATTCAGGCACTGCAGAGGGAAGGGCAACATGCTGCTCCTGCACCTTTGCTCTGTGCTGGAGTCTCCTGTCCCCCTTCATGACTATCTCCTGCACAGAGCTGCAGCCAGCAGCCTCCCTGCAGCATGGCCTTGCAGAAGCCAAGGAAGTGCAGGGGTGAACTACAGCTCATGGAGCTGCATTGGGAAACCAGCCCACGCACCAGCACACACGGAGCAGGCACTACCTGGGCCATCTGTGGCTCCTGGGACCTGCGGTGAGGCAGAGCTTTCACTCAGCTAATGGCTGAGCTGAGCTTGCCAAAGCAGGTAAAGATATAACCTGCAGCTCCCTGAACATGTTTGTGCAGCTCTTGGGCTGCGTCTCGGCGAGGAAGGAGGGCACTAGGCAATAACTCACATACCTGCACTGGATTGTGTAAAACGTGGCTGTGAGCACCAGCCTGCCATGTTGCTGCATGTGTGTTGGTTTTACTGCTCTCTGCCCCAGCAGTGTGTGTGCTGATATGCTCAGGGTGGGGTTCATCACAGGGTTCCATGATTTATTTCCCTTCTCTTTGCTGGGGTTTCTGAAGCTTCTGAAGAGGCTTTTGAGAGTATTAAGTTGAGGCTTTAAGGAATCACATTTTTGTGCATCTGCTGGTTTTTATAGATGAGGCTGTATCCAATGTGTCTTGGGCTCCGGGGTCACTGGCGTATCCACAAGGAAGAAGACTGGGAATAGGAACTTTTTTATTCTGCTGAGGCAAGGTCTAGATGCTCTGTATTAGATTATAAACTGCACTTTAATAGGATAGGAATTGGTTTGATTTCCAAAGCCTGACATCCAGGACTCTGCAGCAGATAGCACTGACCAAGGACTTATGGCCACCACATAGATATTGCTGGATGCCTTACTTGCACCATATAAACAGACTGCAGGTCTCTCCTGTGGGATCCAAATCCATTGCGGAGGAGAGCCTCCTGAGAGACAACAGCCATCCTGATTCTTCAGTCTCAGTTTTCAGGATGCTTGCTTCACCTACACAGCCCACATGGTGCCTTAATTCCCTTGTGCCACCTCCACCTCCTGGGCTGTAGGGAGGCACCAAGGCAGACAGTGAGTCAGCTGCAGGCACTTGGTGCTGCCCGTGGGTGCCTTGCAAGAGGCTGGGGGTACAGGCAAGCCCTCCTCCCTCCCTGCAGAGGACACAGCTTTATTTTAAAAGGCATGATTGACATTAATAGCATGCACAGCTACCTGGAGGCTGCAAAAACCTGTAGGAAAAGATGCCATGAGGCAAAGAGAAGTCATCTGCAGTGGAGGAAGCATCATGTTGAGCTACTGCCCTCTGCTGCTGTGCAGCCCCGGACAAGGAGATGGTGGGATGAATACATTAACTTCCAGAAAAACTTCTCCCTGGAGGTTCCCAGAGGCTGCAGAGCTGAAGCCTCTGGAGCCTACCATCCTGACTTGCCTTAGGACTGGGAAACTTCTCCCAGGTTTTTATTCAAGATCAAAGGAAACAGATTTGTTCAGCTTGTCCTGAACACTCATTGTCAACGTAGGCAGACTACGAGGAAGTAACTGTCATTTACCAAGATAAAAGGTTGCAATTTAATCACTAATTATCTCTTATCGTGCTTTGCTGGCCTGACACGAGCCAAAATGAAGGCAGTGCTGCCAAGGGGTGCTGCACTGGTGCTTGGGAGGAGGGAGCCTCTGGATATAGAATCCTCAGAGCCTTGTGATGTGCCTGGTACTCCTGCACACTGCGCACCATCCCCATCAGTCATATATTAATGTAACACTACGATTTAAACAGGTCTTTGATCAGTGTCTAAAGGAGCAGGATGTAGCTGGCAGAGATAATAGTACAAAGATTTAAGTGCTCAGTGAACACCCAAACCAGGCACATATACTCCTGCTGGGGTGTCTTCAGGCCGAAATACGGAGGAATGCCCAGGGACAGAGGATACAGGGGAACCTATTTAAGAGAGGGTTGTAGGCAGTCCTGAATAACAGCAGTGTCTAGGCAGCAGTAATGAAAGCAAAACTCTGTGAAGCACCTGAAGCACAACCTGGCTTTGAATTTGGTTCCTGATGATGGCAGGAAGTAGCATTTGCTGGATCTGGATGCAGGTTATACCCAGTTCCAGCTGAGCTGATTGGCACACAGAGAGCGGCATCATAAAGTAGGTGGCAAATAGATGACACTTTCCTGCTTTCCTATTGCGGACCATACCAAGAGGTGTGATGACACTTTACACCCCTTCCTCCTTGAGTGAGTAAATAACATAGGTCATGTGACCAGCTCAAATAATAAAGATCATCTAGCATTTAATTACTTGCCAATGTACTTTAAGAGAAACGATCTCTGCTCTGCCCTGTGCTAAACTCCACATCCACCTCTACAAACAGATTTTCCATAAAGTTTCAGCTTTTCTTCTCTTTCTTGAAAGAAATAAGTATTTTAAAATCCATTTAGAAAAATGTAATTTTCTATGACAATAACCTTTTGAATCAGCAAATTAGTTTTGTACAATATAGGAATTCAGTTGAAGGGACCTACAGCAACTATCTAATTCAACTCTCTGTTAGACAGATAAGCGAGTATTTTTATGGAGTTGTTTGTAAATTATTAAAATTAGAAAAAAATCATACTGGGGGATGGTTCTTCAGCAATAGTCAGTGAAATGTCTGTCACTTCATCTTGAGCAAAGTGTACGATCACGATCAGCACCCAAAACAAAGATCACAGAATATATCCCTGATGCTGCTGTTCTTTTCACTCCAGAAACATTATGCCCTAGATATACCATAATATTTTTTCAGCAAATTAGCAAAAAAAAGTCTGTTTTAGTTAGCATATGAAATGCATTCTGCACACTGCTACTGTCAAAATTGTAACTGCATAATGAAATATAATTTGGGATGTAAAAATGACATTTTAATATGCTCTGCTCAGGGAGCTGAATTTGATATGTCATGCTGGCTTACTGGTAATTTACATTTCCCATTGGGCAAGTTAAAAGACAAGTAGTCATGCTTTCCAGAAAGGTGTCAAGTCATACTCAGTCAAAAATATGCTTTTCTAGGCTGTAGAGAAAAAAATGTTAAATTTTGCAATGCATGTCTTAATTCAAAGAAGATAACGAGAATCATATGCTTTAGGCCAAAATTATCATAGTCAGGTGATTGCTAGAGGAAGCAGTCACCGTCATACTAAACTGGAAATAAGCAGGAATAATGTGTAAACCTTGCTCTGCTCTGCTGACCAGGGTACTGCAATTTGGCAATCAAGCTTGGCCAAGGGCTAATGTTGGAGCTAGGTACAAAAACTGGAATTTCCCAGGGTGCAAGGCATTTGGAGCTACAGTTCTTGGTGGATAGCTTTAACTAGCCTTCCCATTCTTTTAAAAGCTGAGGAAATGATTTTTCAGATTTGTCACTTAAAACCAGACATTCTGTTGAATAACACACAGAGGAGCCTGCCAGTTACATCTGAGTAGCTACTAGAAAAGACCAAGGGAGCTGAGCTTGTGATTAAACACCTATTTCCATGAGCCTATTTTCTGTATCAGAACCCTACTGCTTTAGAAAAGAGATGTTGTGCACAGTGACAGATATGCAAAGGAATCTGCAGACCCAGCCAATGCCATCACCATCCACAACCACCGGCTTCAAGGAAAGGGGTTTGCAGCTGGGCAGTAGGAAGCTCTGAAACTGGGGCTGTTCTGCACCCAAAGGTGCCCCTTTAACTCCTGCAGTGACCCCAGGGCCGGCGCCTGAGCCTTCCCTCAACCACACATCAGACATTCAGGAAGGTCAAGGTGCAAGTCAGGACTTGTTTGCCCCAGTGGACACGGGGAGAAGCCACCTCCCTGCAGGGACAGCCACCTTCATTGAAGGCATTTCCAATACTCACAGTGCTTCATCCTGATTGCTCCTAGCCCAATTAGTGAGCTTCCTAACAGGATGTCATGTAACGTTATCTTTATTTGCACAGTGCTTCAAACTCCCGAGCACTGGCCGGGCAGCAGTGCAATGCCAGACACTGACTTAAAGGAACCTTGGCCAGTTTATCATCTGCTCCCATAACTTCTCTTTGTTTCACAGGGAATCCTCTGACCTTTCTCCTTGGAGCTGGAGTCTTGACTGACAAGCAACCCCTCCATACCTCCAATTTTTTTGTTGTGCCCTGTTTTATTTTCAGCAAGAGAGAAAAAAAGCCTGATGCCTCCTACAGCCCTGACTGTGTCAGAAAAAGTTCACCCTGTGGGTCCAAGTGGAAGCACTTTTCAGACTCCAGGACAACTCTTGTGGGAGCCACAGTGGCAGAGGAGACTTCTGCCAAGGGAAATGAGCTTTCAAACCCCACCAGAGCATATTGCCCGGGAAAAGGGATTCTCTGAGTCATCACAGATCCTGCATCCCCTTTTTGCAAGATTCCACCAAAAACACTGGATCTCACTGCTTTTGCCAGCTGGGTTGGAACAGGGCATGATGAAGGTGTAGGAGGCATAAGTACTGCAGTGACTGGGTCCCACCATTCACCAGTATAAAGCTTCTGGCTGGCAAGTGACGATTCTCCACGAGTGCTCACAGAGCCCAGTGTGTTCCATGCTGTACATCCAGTAGACTTAGCACACCTGCCCCAGGATAAGCCTACCCAGCCTCTGACTTAGCCCAGCCAAAACAGACAATTCCAGTAACTTTTGCAATAGTATAAAGCCCCACTTTTGAAATAAGCAGTGTGTGAGCAGGTGGGTGCTAATTACCCTGATTGGTTTAGCGTTGCAGTTTGGCTGATGCACAAAAGCCTCACAGTCACACAAAGGTGCCAGTGTCACACGAGCTGCAGCTGTAACATTATATAAGGCTAACAAAGGTAGCAGAAAGCATGGATCCCCATGGAGGCTGGGGTTCTCACACCAGGGAGTTAGTTAATGCTGCAGTTTCTCTTTGGCAGCCTGAAGGATTTAGGATCATGTTTTTGGCCAAAGAGCCTCCTCAAACTGGATTGTCTGCTGCAGGATGGTCCACATGCCTGACAGGGGCTAACAAGCATGGGGAAGAGGCATGAACACAAGTGTATAATGAAATGTGTGTATGTACATTTACTGAATATGCAGAAGTGGATGTTAGACTCAGAAGTCAGACCAAGATGGAGAAGAGACACTAAGAACTGGTGACCCCTGGCCCCCTATTTCTCCACTGCAGTAGGGCAGAGAGACTGCAACAGCCATCAGCAGCACAATCAGCATCTGGATTATCTGGGATACCCTGGTAAATCATGCCCAATAGAGCCTTTCCTTATCTTCCCTGTTCCCACTCTCTGTACCATTTCAATTCTAATTTAACTGACCATTTGTTGAACTTCACCTTCTCAACCTGGACTAGAAACATTGTATGTGGGTGCAGGAAATATAAAGATGAAGTTAAATTATGTTCTTTAATTCCATTGCAGAAAAGGACCTGGCAGGGAGGGATTACATGGGGCAAAACCATACAGGTGAGGCTTTCTAATATTGCCTCAAGGAATATAATTTCAGAGAAACCGAGCCTGACCCTGAGTTGCTGTCCAGAGGTGGGAGAGGCAGAGAAGCAGCTTGCAGGCAGTCTGGGTTCCTCTTCCAGATCCTCCGCAGAGCATGAGGCTCAGGGTTTCTGTGCAGTTTTCATGGATACCAGGTTTGAGTCAATGCACCCATGCTCAGTGGAAGGATTTCTTCATGACTATCTGTCTGTCTCCATACTGCAGTTCCTGGGACCTGACAGGAAATTATGAAATGACTGCATATATAACAGGACACCTCTGGGAAGGGGAGGGGAAATGAATTGTCAGAAAAGATATGTGAGAAAAGGAAGTAATTTTTCCCTGAAAATGGGGTATGTTGTCCCTTTGCAAGCCCAAATGTGCCCTTTCCAGTTAAGGCACTTTAATAGCAATGGGGAATTTTCTTGTTTCATCTGCAGAGCAGCACCTTTGGACTTCTCCTTTGTTAATGGAACTGAGATTTCCCATCCCCCAGTGATGACTGGAGTAGGTGGCCTGAGGAAAAATTCTTTATTCATGTGAAGACAACCCATCAGCTTCATTAAACTGCAGATTACATAGGCTGCTGATAGAAAGAAATTAAATAAGGTTTTGTCTCTTTACTTCCTTATTTTTAATTGAATAATAGACAATTAATTTGACTGAAACTAGTCATGTTAAACAGTTTCCTGGATATCATATTGAGAAATGTCTCTTGCTGCAGGTTGTCCTATCACTTCTTTGGTAATTTTGAGATGTCCACTAAGATTTTGGTCCTAGATTGCCATACCTTTTCTTTCTTGGAAGGGGTGGTGGAAGGTAGGGTTATTATCTTTATTCCATATTTAAACCAGACTCACTGGTTTAAAAAGCAAGCTAGTGAGAAAATGGGACAACTCCAGCCCAAGTAGGAGGGAAAAGGGCACAAGACTCAGGCTGCTCAGTTGGAGAAGGTCCAGGATGAACATGGGCTGGACAGACACCACTCAGGGGCTCCTGCACATGTTTGCCTAGGAAGTTTGCCTGGACATATGAAAAACTTCTTGAAGGAAAAAAGGCTGGGCACTTTCCAGTCCTCATCTGCAAACCCCACAGGGGTGGGCAAATCCTCAAGAAAGGCTGTCTGAGGAATTATGGATGGGCAAGCCACTTCCTCACCTCAGTGCATCTGCCAGCACCTGTGTCGATGCCCAGGCTGATCAAATCTGGTGTGGAAATGAAGCACAACCCCAGTGGAGAAGGAGTGTGGCAAGGCAGCTGCCCTTCCATGAGGCTGGCTCCATCCTGGCCACAGAATGTGGAATACTGTTTTGCTCCGAGCATGCATAGTTTGTGTGGGTGTAGATTTACATTTCGTTAAGGAAAATGAAATAAGGGGGCCGGTTTCAACTGGCCTGCAGTTTTATTATTTGCAAGAGCTCTTGCCTTCATGTGATGCTTTACGTAACAGCCTTACACATCTGCAAAGTATGTAAAGCATTTCCACTCTTGGGAAAAAGAAAAAAGGGGAGGATATTTCTGAAAGGTACTGTATTCTCCCAGAAGGAGTCAACAAGGAATTTTTAGCTCCTAGCAGGCAAGAGAACAGTAAGGACCATGGGTCTATTCTCTAGGGCCAACTTTCACTAGGTTTATGGGATAGTATATCACACTTCCAGAGAAGACCACATTTCCAGGGATGATCACATGCTAAAGAACATAGCTGATAATAGATTTGGTTCAGACAAAAGTGCTAAAATGAAACGGATTGAATGAGAATAAGAGCAGCAGGAAACTGGGACATGCATCTTAATCTCCAGAGGAAACAATGATACAACAAAGAATATGACATTAAGAAATGGATAGAGCTCAGAGAGCAGGGGAGATGCTGCAATGGACAGTCTCTGAGCAGCTGCAAAACTATAGAGAGCTGAGCTGAGGGCTACATTTCTGTCTTACATCACCTAGAAGACATGAACAAGCACACTCCTTTAGTGCTTATTATTACCCTATCTGATAGTGCAATGTATATACATGTAAGGCTGTGGAAAAAAAGGGGGGGAAAAAAAAGCCAAAAATGTTATGAATGCCTCCAAGGAGGATTGGAATGAATGAAAAATGTCTGAAGCCATTCAAGTGCAAAGTCTAGTGAATCAGCCCATCCACTTTTCTTTGCCTTCTGAGTCTGGGTGGACCCAAACCACAAAGAAAAGAGGAAACAAAGGTGGAGTAGACATCGAGAAAGATCTTTCTGAAACTTGGCATTAAAATGTAAGAGCTTCCAATCACTGTTCAGCCCACGCAATGTGAAGCAATTGGAAAGGACTGGAAAATCACTGCACGCTACCCTGAGATGCAGGGGGTGTTTGTTTGTTTCTTTTCCCCAGGAGCTGCTTAAGAGTTATATGGCTTC
>VYZS01075040.1:6503-16540 GCA_013400695.1 Neodrepanis coruscans
TAGGAGAGGTGCTCCAGCCCTCTAACCATCTTCATAGCCTTCTCTGAACTCAGTTCAACAGATCTATTGGTTTTCATTCATTTTTTTACTTTTTACAACACTCAGTTCCTCTGAAACCATTAATTATGTTATGTCACACTACGTTGTCTGAAATTGCTGTATGTCACAGCTGTTCACACAGTGTGAAATTACTCCTTATATAGCTGCAGTCACTGAGTCCTTTGAGGATAATGTGCTAGGTGGCTTCATGCATTTCTCAAATGATGAATTCTGTTTTAAACTCTCAAAAAATCAACGTAACATGTAAGAGTGATGTGTACTAGTACATGTTGTGCTCCCTGTAACCATATCCATTCAAAACACAAAGCTGAGTTTATATTATCTCTATGAATAAGTAATAAGCTACAAAAAGTCTGTACTCAGTGGTAAACTTTCCTAAATCCTCTGATGGCTGAACTGAACTTAAGGCAGTGTACATAA
This sequence comes from Neodrepanis coruscans, assembly GCA_013400695.1. Classification (NCBI taxonomy): domain Eukaryota; kingdom Metazoa; phylum Chordata; class Aves; order Passeriformes; family Philepittidae; genus Neodrepanis; species Neodrepanis coruscans. Next base: position 6,984 of record VYZS01075040.1, read on the forward strand.
GCCTATCTTCACTTCCTGGGCTCTCATTTACTCATAATGAATTTAGAAAAGGAAAGTAAAAATAAATTACCTTCCTATACTGAAAATTTTCACTCCTTGTGAACTGTCAGCTTGATGCTACTTTGAAATATTATGAAATGATGACCTGATTACATAATAGATGGTCACTGCTGGCTCTGTGCAATGGCTTTCAGACAACATAGTCTGAACCTTTCTGGAATTTAAAACTGAAAGAAGCATGATACTCTGTAATTCTATGTGCCTGACTGTGATCATTATGTTCAGAAAGGTTTTAATAGTACAGCTAACTACGTCACTCTTTTGCTTCCAGAGTGTTTTCTTTTACATAAGCTGTCCATAAAGATTAGAGTATGAATTTTGTGTGTAACAAGGGATCATGATGAAACTGCCAAGTAGAGAAGCTAAGCACAAGGGAATTTAACATGCCTTTAAAACCTTTAAAAAACATAAATGCTGTCAAATCTGTATTGCCAGAAGTTGTGTGTGTAATGTGCAGAAAAATTGTAAGAAAATAGGTTCATATTTTCTTCATGCCAAAACAATATATTCCTATAAATGATTATTGAGATGGAATGACTAAATGCAAGGCTTTTTAAAAGAGAAAAAGAGAAAAATGTTCTGAAGATACATACAGATGATATTATTCATTTTAAAAACACCAGAAAATTTTTACAAAACAGTACAATTCCAAAGTCTGACTTCTATGAAATTGTCATAATAATGATAGAAAATTCAGATGAGTGCTGTATATTTAGGAGCATAGAAAACAGCTTTAGTTTTCCTGTTTCTGAAACTAAATGAGACCTTTACCTCCACTTCAGTGGATGCCCAGAAGAAAGCATTTTCTTTAAATAAGAGTATCTATGAAGGAAAAACTTTCTGCAACCATACTTGCTGTATTTGCACCAAAGAATTAAGCAGTGATTGAAATCTCTAGTATTACATAATAATACATTTTCTCCTGCACCTGAAAACCAGATTGAAATTGCAGCATTAACTCAGGATATCTTAATAAGGCTTCCTACATATTATAATACAGTTTTGATTGGTAGACTTATATACCTTTCTTTTCCCCAGAACCATGTCTGCTTTACTGCAAGAATAAAGAGTATTCTTTGACAGAACAACTTGATGCTATTTTATTTGTATCTCCTTTATTATTCTAGTTGCATGGATCCATCCGTTATTTACCAAAGAACACAGAATTGTTCGTTATGTCATGGGCTTTTCTAAATGCTTGTCAGTGCATCTAGTGCATTCTTAAAAGATGCTGATGAAATTACCTACATCGTCCTTCTGTGAGGTAACTCCATTTCATACATGGGGAATTATCAAAGCTAGCTTACGGCCAAAATTATCCAAAGTATCCGTTGTTCAGAGTGCTAATTTGAAACACATAGAGGTGAGTTTTTCAGGATACTTAGTACTTTGATAGCATTTGTATGCATTTTACCTCTCTAAATGGTGAGAACAGATCTTCTTGTTCTTTTCTGCAAAACAGAACTAAGGTGAGCTCTTTGAGATACCCAAAACCACATTCCAGAAGTCTTGTTGAAGTGAATGGTCCAGCCTCTCACGAAGGCAATCAGTGGCAGAAGAAAGGACGTTCTCCACTCCTCTAGGGCTTCACTTTTTTTTAGGCCCCCCACGTTGTACACTGAGCTTCTGATTGGATGCAGCAGAGATACTAAGATCACTAACTCATTATTATTATTGCCCTACTAATGCCCTTAATTATATTTGTTCTTTGTAATTCATAAAATCTTTGTGGAAGAGTGATCATGCTTATTATCACAAAATTATGTATTGTATAACTACTTCTCTAATAATTTCTGTGACACATGTTTGTAAGCATGTAGTCCTACTGGAAGGAAAACATTTCTGGAGCTATCTCTATTCTCAGACTGTCCTTTTTTTTTCCTTCATCTTCAGTCTAACATTACTGGAGTGGTGGAGGAGACCCATGCTCCCATGAATGCTTTTTTTCTTTCCACTCTGTGGAATGAATCCATCTCCCTTTCAGTCTCTTACCTTCCTGATCTCATCCTTCTTGTGTCACTCCAACCTCCCTTTCCTCATGTTCCTTCCTTCTGCTCTTCCCCCTTTCATTTCCAAACCATCCTAGCACCTTTTCCTATTTCCTGTTTTTTTTCAAAATCCTTCTTCCATTGCATTCTCCTTTTCCCCTGGATAAGATCTTGGTATTCTTCCCTCCTGAGAATGCCAACTCTCATCTTAACAGACCCCTGATCCATGTCACTCCAAATCACTTCTGTGACAAATCACGTTGATAATTCATAGGAAGGCACACTGAAACCTAGTCAGGTCTTGACCATTTCCATACACAGTCTTTATTCCAGCCACCTGTGACCACCATCCCTCATGCTCTGTATTTGCCAGTTTAGTAAGTCCAGCCTTCCAGAAAGAAATGCTCATAGCACATCACCTGGAGGAAGCTGAAGTAGGAGGTGGCAGAGGGTTAGGGTTAGGGTTATCATCAAGCACTTCAGCAAAAGGGAAGAGCACCAAGTGCTGTTTCCTCAGGGGAAATGCTTATCCCTACACATGTTCACTAGCATGTTTCTTCTCTTTCCACTTGGTGACTTCACAGGACTGTCATACGAGGCTGACTGTCATATGACTGACACGAGGCTTCAGCTATCAACTGTTCCTCCCATTTCCCTGGAGCCAAAGAATACACTCAGGTTTACAACAGTGGTCATCAGTGGCCTCTCTGAAGTCAAGCAGCCCGGTCCAAGCTAGTACACATAAATGAAAGTGGATAGGTCACAGCAGGCAGAATAGAACAGGAATTTCTATTGGCATATTGTAATTTGTTAAAGATTTATCAGTTGGCCAAATCTGGGAGAACATTAACTGAAATAAAAAAAGATAGGGTTACTCTATTATACTAAATAAAATAAGAAAACATTGCAACTTTCAAATTTTATTTAAAGGTGTTATTAATATAAGGATAATAATATCTTCTTGGGCAAAGACTGAAGTATTTTAAGTGACATTTCCTCCGCAATTTCTCTCTTTATTAGGCATAGCATGGAAAGTTCCAATTTAAGCAGTATATTAGGTCTGACAAGATTAAAAGTAATTACAGACTGAGTCTTTTAATGGAAACTAGTAGGCATCCTTAAGTACAGGCTTTATTACTTACACCACCTGCATCGAACAATTTTATTGTGTAAGCATAAAAAACAAATCTGTTGCTCTTTTGTTCCACTAGAACATCCACTAGACTTTTATAAGTTTCTAATATATCATGCTCACATAAGATTCTGTGTAAATCTGTCTTAACCTCTTTAATGCAATATTTTTTAACTTTGTATTAGAAACATTTTTTATAATTATAAAGTATATGTTCTTTAACCATAAATGGGAAAAAGCAGGAGAAACATGTTCTGCTAGTCTATTTGCATGCTTTGTTAAATAAGGTATATTCCACTGAACTCATGCAAACAGAAACAGCTCTTCAATAGGCACTAATAGAGCTGTTTCCCACTAATAATACTGCAGCTGTTATCTGCACAATGCTCAAAGACACACTATTCAATTATTTCAGGATAGAGAACCTCCTCTTATACCAGTATATCAGTACCAAAAGGCATTGACTGCTTCAAGGACAAGGTGAGGATGGTTTTGTCTAATTATCTGACTTACTTAAACAAACATGAAATGATAATGTATGAGTAAAATGTTGCAAAATAGTCTCAAACCACAAATTCATATCCTAGCAAGAGTGACCGGGCATATCTTTCACTGAGTTGCTTTGATAACTTGAGAGGCTGGAAGGCATCTTTCTAAGCTCTGTGGTCAGAATTCACAATGATCTCAAGCTTCTTAAAATTGCTTCCAAAAGAATATTAAATGCTTTCAAGAGAGGGAGATCAGCCTGGAGTCATCTGTTTGCTGACAGGTCTTTGTCAGCACATGGCTCTCACTATGTAGCCACCCCTCAAATGTGCTTCTGTTTTCATTTCAAGTAAAATGCGTGAGTATAAAGTTCTGTTAGCCAGTCTCAGTAACGATTTACAACTATTTTGCAATGGTGGCGTAGATAAACACAAGAGATACAGGCATTCAGACAATCCTACTCCTCTTTTATTCTTTTGAAAAAACCAAATTCATACAATTCAATATAATAAGGAAACAATATTAAAAGAAAATGAGAAAGCAAAGAATAATGTCATTATTCAATCTGCACTAGTCCAGCTTTGTTAAAGACAAGAATATGGAGATGTTAGTTCAAACACATTAAAAATAGAGACAAATATTTATTTTACTTGCACTAAAATGTTGAAACTTCCCATCTAATTCTCTCCAGCAAGTGAAAATGAAGATATAGAAAAGGCTTTAGAGAGGAAAATTATGACCTACTCAAACATCATACTTCAATAAAATATTTATGTGCCAGAAGCAAATGTAGTTGAACTATACTCTTTTACATTTTTTCTGTCTGCCTTTTTTCACTCTAGAGGCAACAGTAAACTGTTGGACAGCAATTGTATTATTATGTTTTGAACTGTTTTGGATAATGAATGGATAGACAATAGGAAGAGGTGACTGAATACCACTCTGTGGCTATTTGTGAGATAAATTTCGTTCTGGAGTCATGATTGCATTTCAGGTAATTAAAGGGTATAGAAGTTTGATTTGTTTATGTTTGTAATAAGTGCAATGGCATACATTCATATATAATCATGTAGTCTGAGTCCACTCAGTCCTTCTTACACAGTACCTCATTCAGATCACTACTTATCACAACATGCAGAGGCAGATTTAATTTTTCACTTTCATGTGGAATGAATATTTTCTGTTATTGTGATGGATATGGCTTTTTTTATTGAAACTTTTGGTGTCTCTGGCCTTTCATGTTTCATATTTCAAATATTCAGCTTGTGAGTGAACTCAGTAAATCAAGAAGACAATCTGGAAGGAAAATATTCTAAGTAGTTTTGCTGAGGTTTTTTTGTTATTGTTTTTATTAAGCATCTACAAGAGATGCAAAAATTATAATCTTTAGCTACAAAATATGTTGTTGCAAATAACTTGCAAAGACTTTCTTTTTAACACTGCACTTCACTAAAATTACCCTTTTCTAGTTTCAGGAATGCTATAATTTTATCAAAATTTTCATCAATTTAAAGAAACATGAAGCAACTAAACTCTGCTTTAATGCTGTGATAAGATCCTGTGGTAAGAGTTGTCGTAGGGTGAAAATGAAAGTAAAACTGGTCTTTTTTCCTGCCGCGTGGGCGGCGGCTGCGGCAATGCAGCATGGTGCTGCTTGGCTCGGCACGGCCAGCGGAGGCCCCCTTCCCCCAGCGGCGCCGGTGTGCGGCAATCCTGGCTGGGCGCTGCCATTTTGCCGGCGTGCCCCGGCATTTCCGGTGTTTCCATCGCTTCCGGCTTGTCCCGGCACTTCCGTGGGCACACGAGGCCTTGCTGGGGCGGGCTCCGGGTTGCCGACTGTCCAATCAGAGAGGGGCCGGCCCCATGGGGCACATCTATGCATGCACAGATCAGGGNAGCTTAATTTGTTTGTCTTTGCACTTTATTGTCGGGTTTTCAGTGTGTGTGAAATAAACTGTGATATTTGTGTGTTTTCTTTCTTTTTGTGTGTGTGTGTGACTTCTCTCGGACATCTCTTATCAGAATCACTAATTTTGTGGTAAAACCACGACAGAGTAGAGCACGAAACAAAGTCACAGTACTAACTTAGGACCTTAAATTTGATTCTGCCTCTATCTTGTCTTCAGCTCTAGTCAGTAATAGAAACTAAAAAGAAAAAAACCACTACCAAAAAACCAAAACCACTTACAGAGATTTGCCTTTGAGGAGCTCCCGAGTTCAAAGAATCAATTTGACACTAAGGACAACACCACTAAACCAAAAACAGAAACAAGAAGTGTGAGGTGATAGTGTCAAAAGCAGAAGAATATACCTACCTGCCAGGTTAATTCTTTCTATTAGCTACATCTACACTAATAAAATGGGCTATGGTGTAGGTACAGGCACTTTTCCAACATTCAAACTCCAATTCCTGGGAGGAAGTGTGGATAAGGATGCTTTTGCTCTTTTGTTTATTTGGTTAAGGACTCTAGAATCTTCTGTCTTTTTTTTTCCTTGAGGAAAAGAGCTGTCTCATGTCATCTGCTTCATCTACTTTACTGTACCAGCAGATGCAGGCTGTCCAACTGGTGTGCTCATGAGGTTTGTGCATGGCTTTCTCTTTGGGACAAAACAAGAAACAAGGATTCTCCAGGGACATGGAAAGCAGTGAATGTAGTCAGGCACTTAATCAGCTGATGCCCCTGGGCTGGGGGTTACAGCATAGATAAGCCATCACCCATCATTGGCAATAACCTCCAGCCAGAAAAAGCCAGAATATGAGACAGAAAGGCTGCGGAAAAGGATAAGCACGAACTGATGTTGGTAAATACTGAAGTCTCTGTTTTAAGGATCAGATAATCCAACTATATGTATGATAGAGGTCGACCTACATTTGGCACAGCAGTTCTTTAAGCCATCCTTGCTATGTCACAGACTTCACTCTCTGAAGTGATGTTGCCATGACCACTTCCCTTGATAATTTATTCCACGGTCCAGTTGCTTCTGTTTATTTTCAAAATGCAACTGTAAATTAAAAACTTGTGCATGCTTACTCTGGATGGGAAAATCCTAACTGAGGTGCTGGAGTTATTCTGTGTGGGTCAGAGTAAAAGTTCTACAGTGAAACATGAACTAATTTTTGATAGCTAAGAAAATTTTAGTGAATTCATTTCTGTGTGATAGAAATTTTGTAAATGACTGATTGTACATTTAGAGTTACTATGAAGAGCTCTCAATTGGTTTGCCAATAATTATTTTTTATTTTGAAACAAGAGAATTAAGAAATAGGTCTGTGATTTAATAACAGTATCTGCCTCATTTTATTAATCTCTGGGGACAGCTGCTTCTGTAATCTTACAGTTCAATATATTTAAATATATATTTAAATAAGTTACCGATAATGAAAATTCAGTATTGAGCTATTCAGCTATGCAGAAATGTGTGTGTGTGTGCGCGCATGTGTGCACACGCATACACATATTTGCAAATTTTAGTTTATTACCATCTATTCTCTTCACACATCAGGATTAATCTGATCACAAGTAAATAAATACATAAACTCTATGTTTAAATTTTGTCCCAGTTCACTAGACACTTAGAATTGACTGTACCTGTTGTGTTCCGACATAGCCTTTGAAAGACATAACAGGGAAAAATAAAAAAATAAAGTCTTTTAGCATTTCGGTGAGGCTGGAAAGAAGAATGACCCTCCTGAGACACTCAGTGCAGCAATTTGCTCTCAGGGACAGCAGAGCTATATGATCCCTGACTTCCATTTTGGGAGCATTCTGAAACTTTTTCTAGTTTTTGAAGCAATTTGTTCGTGGTTGATTTGTTGCCATTTTTCTTTAGTACTAGTCCAGGCTCTTAGTGCAAAAATTTTCTTCCCTTCCTGTTGCTTTTGTCCTTATGTATTTTTGGAAATGGTGATATCTCCTTTCAGCCTGAGTTTGTTACAGCAAAGAACTTAAGCTTTTTTCAGTCTCTGTACAGAAAACATTTCATTCTTCTTATCAGCTTAACAATCTTTTTGTATTCTTACACAATTCTAACATCTTTCTTGAACAGAATTATACATAGAATTCAGATCTTGGGAGGATATTGTTACTTTCACCCTCAAATCATCTTGTAATCAGCCAGTATTTCTTTGTTGTATTTCTGATTAGATCCACTTGAGCTCCTGATAGGAAAAAAATACAGGTTTTATTTTCCAGAAATAGAAACTTGCATTTTGTCTGGCTCAATTTCAGCTGAGAAACAATCTAGCTCAAAAATCATTGAGTACTTTNATCCGTGATAACAAAGAGGAAAGAGTTGCAGTTAATTATATACTTCCCAACAAGATACAGAACACATGGAATGAAATAGGAAGTACAAGTTTCTGTTGAGTCCCAAATAATTGTTCTGTCCTAAAAGAGAAACTAGAAGGAAAGTCTTTTTTTATTTTTATATACTTGGTACTCTAATACAAACCTTAAAAAAACCCCTTAAACTGAAATATTCCTTTCTAGATTTTTCATTTTGTTTCTGTGATTTTTTTTGTTTGTTTGTNCACGCATACACATATTTGCAAATTTTAGTTTATTACCATCTATTCTCTTCACACATCAGGATTAATCTGATCACAAGTAAATAAATACATAAACTCTATGTTTAAATTTTGTCCCAGTTCACTAGACACTTAGAATTGACTGTACCTGTTGTGTTCCGACATAGCCTTTGAAAGACATAACAGGGAAAAATAAAAAAATAAAGTCTTTTAGCATTTCGGTGAGGCTGGAAAGAAGAATGACCCTCCTGAGACACTCAGTGCAGCAATTTGCTCTCAGGGACAGCAGAGCTATATGATCCCTGACTTCCATTTTGGGAGCATTCTGAAACTTTTTCTAGTTTTTGAAGCAATTTGTTCGTGGTTGATTTGTTGCCATTTTTCTTTAGTACTAGTCCAGGCTCTTAGTGCAAAAATTTTCTTCCCTTCCTGTTGCTTTTGTCCTTATGTATTTTTGGAAATGGTGATATCTCCTTTCAGCCTGAGTTTGTTACAGCAAAGAACTTAAGCTTTTTTCAGTCTCTGTACAGAAAACATTTCATTCTTCTTATCAGCTTAACAATCTTTTTGTATTCTTACACAATTCTAACATCTTTCTTGAACAGAATTATACATAGAATTCAGATCTTGGGAGGATATTGTTACTTTCACCCTCAAATCATCTTGTAATCAGCCAGTATTTCTTTGTTGTATTTCTGATTAGATCCACTTGAGCTCCTGATAGGAAAAAAATACAGGTTTTATTTTCCAGAAATAGAAACTTGCATTTTGTCTGGCTCAATTTCAGCTGAGAAACAATCTAGCTCAAAAATCATTGAGTACTTTGACTCTCCCTAAGGTTTACAATTAAGCAAGACCATACACAACTGAAAGGAAATAGAAACCAATACATTCATTCTAGGAGGGTGTAAAAATTACATGAGTTTTAATTGCTTGCATGATTTAGCTTTCAATTTTGATTTATGATGAATTTATGATGCTGAAAATATGTTCCTTTGTCTGTTACCTGACAACAGCTGCACAATGAGCAATCTGTCTGTTAACAATCTCTCTCAGTCCATTTACCATTCTTGTTCCAAACATATTCCTATGCAAGCAGTCCTAGATAATAAATAGTATTTTTTATTATTATTTGAAACTAAAGAAAATGACACAAACATCTGGGAACAGATACAATATGTAGTTTAATTACAAAGAAATATATTACTGACACCCCACCTGTTCTCTAACACAAAATAAAAGACATTTAATGCCGGTGCATTTAAGGTTCAAAGAGTGATTCTAAGATTTATCCGTGATAACAAAGAGGAAAGAGTTGCAGTTAATTATATACTTCCCAACAAGATACAGAACACATGGAATG